>QODF01000259.1:159773-279429 GCA_024372805.1 Oostethus manadensis | reverse complement strand
TATATATATATATATATATATATGTGTATATATGCACACAGTGTGTGTATGTATGTACAGTATGTACTGCATGGATATGTGTATGTTCGCAGTCTGTATATGTATGTATGTATGTACGTATATATGTATATATATATTTACCTTCTTTTTTATTTTCCCTTCTTTTCTCATTTTGCTCTGTGACTGTTCTGGTTGTTGCTGATATTGTGGTTATCATGGTTGTTATTGTTTATAATATGGTTGAAATATGTTTGTGAGGTTCTTCTGCACCCTATCCTATATCCCCCTCCCCAACCCCCACCCATCCCTCTTCATGTCAGGTCCGGCATCGAAATGTGGTTTAACAAAATTATAATAATCACAGTCAAATGTCAAGAGAGATTCATTTGGATTATGAAGTTTCCCTTGGCAAAGCAATTTTGCTCTGCACTTAAAGGCAGCTTGACTCCCATTCAGCTGTTATGATGCTGGACAGCACACACAAGAATAAATAAATAAATAAATGCACCGCACTTAAGCCTTTATCTTTTCCCGACACACGGACACACTCATGTTGGCTTGCCGTGACTGAACGCGTCGCCACCACATACACAGATAACTGGAGGTCTTGCATGTCGAGAACTGCGTGTATCAAGGAGATTCTTAGATGCTGATAATCCTCACATCTAGTGAATCCACACACACACACTAATGATTTTAAGAGGATAAAAGGTGCTGAGAGCCAGTGGAGGACAATCAAAAAAAGATGAAAAGAAAGGCAACATTTTATGAATATGTGCCAATTAGTTCCGCCACCTAAATGAACCAGTCTCATATAGTGGCCTGGTGCATCTACAAAAGTAAATAGCACATCAACAGTTGTGGCTGTAGGCAACCACCTGATATCATTTTTCCGAAGTATCATCAGTACCGAATGCTATCGAATGGTACTGATGACACTAGGCTTGGGCGATATGAATTTTAGCATGTATCATGATATTCTCGCGATGTGTCACGATATGACTATAAAAGATTCACTCTTTTATAAAAAGCTACAAACATTAAACCATAAAATTAAATACACTTGTCTCAAATTGTGCAGCACGTTTATTGATTTATTGGTAACAAACTGTGTAATACAGTAAGTGCATTTAATGTCTACCAAAATAGATCACTGCTAAATATTTAGAATTAAAGTATAGAGTTATTGGAAACTGCAAATTTCCTAACTGTAACAGAGTAATACAGCTAAATATTGTCCTTTTCACCTGGGTATAAAGGCATCATGTCTTAGGCTAAATATTAACACTGAATCAGTGAGTCCATGCCATCGTTTACTTTTCTTGTCGTAGGTAAGGCCATGCTCCTCCCTGAGCCACCACCTTATTGTGGTGGAGGAGTTTGCGTGTCCCAATGATTCTGGGAGCTAAGTTGTCGGGGGCTGTCATGTCCCTGGTAGGGTCACCCATAACAAACAGGTCCTAGGTGAGGGACCAGAGAGTGACTCAAAAGACCCTAATGGTGAATCACAACATTGGACTTAATTTTCCATTGCCTGGACAGGGGTCACCGGGGTCCACCTCTGGAGCCAGGCACGATGGCGAGCGTCTGGTGGCCGGGCCTGCACCCATGTGGCCCGGTCGGGCACTGCCCGAAAAGGTAACATGAGTTCCCCCTCCCATGAGCTCACCACTCGTAGGAGGGGCTAAAGAGGCCCGGTGCTAAGTGAGCTGGGTGGCGGCTGGAAGCGGAGGCCTTGGTGGTCTGATCTTCACCTACAGAAGCTATTTGTCGATACGTGGAATGTCACCTCTCTGGCGGGGAAGGAGCCTGAGCTGGTGCGTGAGGTGGAGAAATTCCGGCTAGATATAGTTGGACTCAACTCAACGCACAGCAAGGGCTCTGGAACAGTCCTCTCGAGAGGGGCTGGACTTCATTCCACTCTGGTGTTGCCGGCAGTGAGAGGCGAGGGGCAGGGGTGGCAATTCTTTTTTCTCCCCAGCTCCAAGCCTGCACAATGGAGTTTAAACCAGTAAACAAGAGGGTAGTTTCCCCATGCCTTCGGGTGGGGGGTAAGGGTCCTGACAGTAGTTTGTGCTTATGCGCCAAACTGCATTTCAGAATACCAGCCCTTTTTGTAGTCCTTAGAGGAAGTACTAGAGAGTGCTCCCTCGGGGGATTCCCTTGTTTTACTGGGTGACTTAAACGCTCATGTTGACAGCGGCAGTGAGACCTGGAGAGGTGTGATTGGGAGGAACGGCCCCCCTGATCTTAGCCCGAGCAGTGTCTTGTTATTGGACTTCTGTGCTTGTCACGGATTGTCTATAACAAACACCATGTTCAAGCATAAGGGTGTCCACATGTCCACTTGGCACCAAGACACCCTGGGCCGCAGTTCAATGATTGAGTTTGTGGTTGTGTCGTTGGACTTGCGGCCACATGTTTTGGTCACTTGGGTGAAGAGAGGGGCGGAGCTGTCACCTGATCACCACCTGATGGTGAGTTAATTCCGATGGTGGGGGAGGATGCCGGTCATACCTGGCAGACACAAACTCATTGTTTCACCTTCCACCTCCGGGAGAGCTTTGACCATGTTCCGAGGGAGGCAGCGGACATTGAGTCAGAGTGGGCGATGTTTCGTGCCTCCATTGTCGATGCGGCTGATTGGAGCTGTGGTCATAAGGTGGTCGGTGCTTGTTGTGGCGGTAATCCCAGAACCCGTTGATGGACACCAGCGTTGAGGGATGCCGTCAAGCTGAAGAAAGAGTCCTATCAGGAAGTTTTAGCCCATGGGACTCTGGAGGCAGCTTGCAGGTACCGGCAGGCTAAGTGGTTTGTGGCTCTGGCAGTCACTGAGGCAAAAACTCGGTACATGGGCGGAGTTCACAGAGGTCATGAAAAACGACTTCCGGATGGCTTCAAAGAGATTCTGGACGACCATCCGCCATCTCAGGAGGGGGACAGTCAACATGTGTATAGTGGGGACGGTGTGCTGCTGACCTTGACTCGAGATGTTGTGGACCGGTGGAGGGAATACTTTGAAGACTTCCTCAATCCCGCCGACATGTCTTCCAACATGGAAGCAGTGCCCGGGGACTCTGAGGCAGGTTCTTCTATCTCTGAGGTTACTGAGGTGGTCAAAAAGCTCCTTGGTGGCAAGGTGCCGGGGGTGGATGAGATCCGCCCCGAGTTTCTTTAGGCCCCGGATGCTGTGGGCGTGTCTCGGTGGACCCGACTCTGCAGCATCGCGTGGACATCGGGGTCGGTGCCCCTGGACTGGCAGACAGGGATGGTGGTCCCGCTTTTCAAGAAAGAGGAGCAGAGGGTATGTTCTAACTTTTGTGGGATCACACTCTTCAGCCTTCCCGGTAAGGTCTATTCAGGGGTTCTGGAGAGGCGGATCCGTCGGATAGTCGAATCTCTGATTCAGGAGGAGCTCTTGACAGGGTCCTACATCTGTCTACATGTGTTTTGTGGACTTGAAGAAGGCATTACAACCTTGTTCCTCGGGGAATACTGGAGTGCTCCAGGAATATGGGGTACCGGACAACCTAATCAGGCGGTTTGTTCCCTGTATGACCGGTGTCAGAGTTAGGTTCGCATTGCCGGCAATAAGTCGGACCCATTTCCAGTGAGGGTTGAACTTCGCTAGGGCTGCCCTTTGTCACCAATTCTGTTCATTACTTTCATGGTCAGAATTTCTAGGCTTAGCCAGGGCGTTGAGGTGTTTCAGTTTGGTGGCCACAGGATTTGGTATCTGCTTTTTGCAGATGATGTGGTTCTGTTGGCTTCATCGAGCAGTGACCTTCAACTCTCACTGGATCGGTTCGCAGCTGAGTGTTAAGCGGCTGGGATGAGAATCAGCACCTCCAAATCCAAGTCCATGGTTCTCGCCCGGAAAAAGGTGGAGTGCCATCACCGAGGCGGGGATGAGGTCGTGCCTCAGGTGGAGGAGATTAAGTACCTTGGGGTCTTGTTCACGAGTGAGGGAAGGATGGAACGCGAGATGGACAGGTAGATTGGTGCGGCATTGGTACGTTCCTACCCTGACCACATTTGCACTATGGTCACTTTATAACCAGTATTTTTGGCACCTTATAATACCTGCACTAAAAACACCCTCATGCCTTTACTTATCAGTGATTTCAACTTTTTACTCAGAGTTCTATGTTTAGTTAGTGTTAGCTCTATTTTTATTTATTGCTCTATGTTTACTTAGAATTCTATGTTGCACTGAGTCGCCAAAGAAAGTTCCTAGTTCGTGAATTGTTCACTTACAATGGCAATAAAGTTTTGCTGATTCTGATTCTGATTCTGACCTATGGTCATGAGGTTTTGGTAGTGATCGAAAGGACAAGATCGCGGGTACAAGCGGCCGAAATGAGTTTTCTCTGCAGGGTGGCTGGGCTCTCCCTTAGAGATAGGGTGAGAAGCACTGTCATCCGGGAGAGACTCGGAGTAGAACCACTGCTCCTCCGCATTGAGAGGGGCCAGATGAGGTGGCTCGGGCTTCTGATTAGGATGCCTCCAGGACGCCTCCCTGGGCACGTCCAACCGTTACGAGGCCTCGGGGAAGACCCAGGACACGCTGGAGAGACTATGTCTCTCAGCTGGCCTGGCATCGGTCGGGAAGAGCGGGACGAAGTGGCCGGGGAGAGGGACGTCTGGGCTTCCCTGCTTAGGCTGCTGCCCCCGCGACCCGACCTCGAATAAGCGGAAGAAAATGGATGGATGGCTAGAGGTAAGGCCATGAGCAAAAGCACGTTGCTTTTTGAATGGCTACGCGTAATAGCAAAGATGTGGACGCGAGTCAAGGGACTTGGACTTTTTTCAGACTCGAGTAACAATTTTGATGACTTTTGGGTTCAACTTGACAATAACATCTTAGAGTTGCAACATTGACTTTGCAGTTTTGATATCAATGAGATTTTCAGTGAATATTTTGAGTAAAATGTCTCCCCATTCAAAGTATTCAACTAACGTAATCAGTATTTGTTAAATTTAATATTGTTACGTTGTTAAAATGCTGTGTTATTTGGGAGACAGCAAATAGTGTTAATGCTTTGCGAGGACATTTCAAGCTTATAACCGTAGACTTGACTCGCCCTGTCTTGCCTGACTTGAGACGTGGCTTGGGCTTGCACGTGTCTAAATTGAGACTTCAGATTAAAGACTTGCTTCCACCTCTGGTTGATAAGGTTAAAGGCAATGATATTCATAGAGATGAAAGGCGCTATTGAGTCTGTAGCCGTTACCCCCCTAGCTCCCCCGGCATTCATCCTCACCCTCATTCCGGCCTTCATCCGGCGGAGGACAAAAATCCCAAACTCAATTGGAGACGATTCCCTGCAATCCCTGAATGCCTGGCAGCACTTGGCTTGTCACTTTACAGTTCGACGGAAGCACAGAGAGGCTGTGAGCGCTGCTGATTAACAAGCAGCCTGTCGTGCGATATCCGTGGTCAGATGGTGTGTAAGCAGCAGACAAGGACACGGAGGATAAACTCGCTTTGGTTGTCTTTCACAAACAGTGGCCCAGTGAAAACTCACACAACCTGGTGTAAGATTTGAGCTTTGTTGGCAGTGTTTGCAGAGCTGAGTGATGACTATGATTGCAAGCAAGCAATGCAGAGGTCGACATGATACTAGTTTGTCTTTGTGATTATCCTCGAGCAAGAACACAGCAGAATTATGTTTTGAATCTTAAAGTGACTTGTGATGAAATAACTTGTGTACAGTCATTCTACCATAAGATCGCGGGTACAAGCGGCCGAAATGAGTTTTCTCTGCAGGGTGGCTGGGCTCTCCCTTAGAGATAGGGTGAGAAGCACTGTCATCCGGGAGAGACTCGGAGTAGAACCGCTGCTCCTCTGCATTGAGAAGAGCCAGATGAGGTGGGTCGGGCATCTGGTTAGGATGCCTCCCGGACACCTCCCTGGGGGAGGTGTTCAGGGCTCGTCCAACCGGTAGGAGGCCTCGGGGAAGACCCCGGACACGCTGGAGAGACTATGTCTCTCAGCTGGCCTGGGAACGCCTTGGCATCTGCCAGGAAGATCTGGACGAAGTGGCCGAGGAGAAGGACGTCTGGGCTTCCCTGCTTAGGTTGCGGCCCCCGCGACCCAACCTCGGATAATCGGAAGAAAATGGATGGATGGATAGACAGTCATTCTACCATTTGTGTATTTAACAGTTCAGCCACAAAAAGCAACAGCACAGCTAGCAACATCAAAGATCAAATATCATATATCGTCAGCGTTCATGTAACATCTCAACAACAATTTTGACCTCAGCTGATTTCCTTTAACATAACAAAGCTTGTTGTTCTAATGTGGAACTGTAATACATTATCAGTAGTATATGAAAGTATATCTTCTCACTGGCCAAGACTAGCTTCTGTAGCCGAGGATCGGACCGCCGTGGCCCTTGCCTCCAGCCGCCACCCTGCTCTCTTTGCATCCGACCCCTTTGGCCCCTCCCAAGAGTGGTGAGCTCATGGGAGGGGGGACCTTTTTGGGGTGTGCCCGACCAGGCCCCATGGGTGGATGCCCGGCACCAGACGCTCGCCATCGTGCCCTGCCTCCGGGCCTGGCTCCAAAGGGGGCCCCGGTGACCCGCGTCCGGGCGAGGGTAAACAAAGTCCAATTGTATTATTCATCATTAGGGTCTTTTGAGCCACTCTTTGTCTGGATGGATAGATCGATGGATGGGCCAAGACTAGAGAAAGTAAACTTGGATATACATTTAGGGCACTGGTTCTCAAAAAGGGTTAACTTTGTACTTTGGGACAGAATTTGGGAACATTGGAGGTTTTTCTTGCATGGACCACTTGCCGCAGAACCCAAGATTGTTGTAGTTCGATGTCACAAACTGTTGGCCGAACATTTTCCTTTGTGAAATTTTTTGTAGACAGCAAAATTCACGGTTCCATTAATCACAGCAAGCCTCCCAGGTCGTGAAGCAGCAAAACAGCCCTAGACCATCACACTACTACCAGCATACTGTATTTTACTGTTGGTATGATGGTCTTTTTCTGAAATGCGGTGTTACTTTTACACCAAATGTAATGATACACACAGTTCAACTTTTGTCTCAGCATACCACAGAGTATTTTCCCAAAGGTCTTGGTGATCATCCAGATGTTTACTGGCAAAACTGAGACAAGCCTTAAAGGGATAGTTCGGATTGTTTGACATTAAATTGTATGACATCCCCATCATTAGTGTAGTACATCAACAGATCAACAGTGACTTACCCCCCCACCCCCCGTCACTTTTTCACACAGGGCAATGTAGGTTCTGAGTTGTTTTCTCTCAATTAGTAATGAAAAGTTTAATTCAAAAAGTGCATTTTGTGTTCAGTTGTGTTGTCATTTACTGATATATAATTTTTTTTGATGATGTGAAACATTTTGGTGTGACAAATATGCAAAACTGGATATTTGTGTCCTGTCATTAATCTTTTTCATTTATCTTCTCGCTCATAAAATACAGTAAATATTGTCATATTTCCTAATTAATCATTCATAACAATGAATTAATTTGCAAACTTCTGAATTTCATTGAAATCGTTCGACTGCCCTACTATACTTTATATACATAAACATGAATTCCATGTACTGTGATGTTGTGAAGCAGAGCATGGTCCCCCTCTCTTGGGAAAGTAATAATGCAAAGATTAGGTGTAAATTAAATGTACTTTACTTTTAATTGTGGATTTACATTTCTTTATTTTTTTTGCTGTAGTGTTGTATTTAAAAGCAGCGTTATGCACAGTGTGACCGTAGTTTCCACACAGGTGCTTTGACAGATGCTTTATTAGAAATGCAACGTCGTCCAATGCCGCCGCCTCAGTTTCTTATTTATCCACCTTCCTCTTTGTTGTTCCCTTTATTTTGCTTCACTTCCTCCCCTCTTTTCTTTCTCTCAGTGGGCCGCTTGCTGATCGAGTTCAGCTCCCAGATGACCATGGAGCGAGTGCAGAGAGAAAATCCCAACGTAACTGAGGGAGGCCGCTACTGTCCCCCAGACTGCCGGCCTCGATGGAAGGTGCATTTACCACTTTTTTGGCACATATCTCGTTTCATGTCTAGCATTGCTGCAACAATAACTGACTAAATTTTCTCTGTGAACAATTGTGGGGCAGCATGATGTAAGATCATTTTTTAATATTAATTATTTTACCTCCTTTGATTTCTTGCTTTGTTTTTGTTCATCACTAAACAGTTTCATACAGAGAACATTCATTCATTCATTCATTTTCTATACCGCTTGTCCTCAACTTTCACATGTGCACTGATAAATAGATAAGTAATCATCCTACATATATTTTATTTCAGTAGAGCCCTATAAAATCTGTTTTATTTTTTTCCCAAATCCAGTTTTAGTTTTTTCCAAATTCCGTTTTTTACGTTTTAATTGTTTTTGACTCTGACCAGTCCAGAGTGTACCCCGCCTCTCGCCCGATGTCAGCTGGGATAGGCTCCAGCATACCCTCGCGACCCTAACAGCATAATGTGTGTGATGTTTGGGTTAATGAATAAAAGTTCTGTTAGTTAATCGCAACAACCGTTACATTTACTGATACATCAATGGATAATTTTGCCCAATAATGAAGAAATGGATTAACTTTTCCAATGGGATGCACACGTTGCTACAAAATGTAAAACCGTAATGCCCGTGCTTGTGATTACGGAGGACTAGTCACCCATGCAATTCCAACCGCTTATGTGAGACGTGTTTTATGACACGTTTATTTTGTTTACAGTTAGACATGTGCCCACTGTCGCTCTATTGGTTACTTAACAGGATGTTCTGTGTGTGAGAATGTCTCTTTACAGCTAACACTCTTTACATTAAAGCAAGTGAAAATATACTCATCCTTCCCGAGTCACGCACACACACACACACACAGCCGCATTAGCATGATAACCAAACTAGCCGTGAATGGAAGGGAAGCAAAGAGGATATTCTGCCAACTTATCGCCATTTCAGCATGTTTAGTTTGGGAGAAGGTGGTTTATTGTTTGCAGTGAGATTGCGCCTTGAAGGAGCGATCCGTCAGAGAATTACTGCACAAACATTCCTTCTACTCACGATGACAGCGTTTTATTCACATTATGTCAATTTCCGCATAATTCTGCTTTTAGCTGTAATTTCCGTTATCGTGGAAATCATAAGACCCTATTACTGATGTTGGAATCCTTCCGTTTGAATGGCTTGAGTTTGAGCTTCACTTTTTTGTCCACTCACGATGGCTACGGTTTAAGTCTGAATAGTCATTTAATACCAAATTGAAGGGGAAAGCTTAACAATCATGATAAAGCAGTATCTGCAATACCCCAATAAAAAACATGCAACCAGAGCTTCATTTTTGGCGAATTCCCACTTACAATAACAGGTTTTCTCTGCTGCACCGTGATATCTTCAAGATGAAACACTCTTAATGCATAAAATAATCATCAGACTTACTTATTTGTCTTTATGATGCACACACAGCAAAGAATAACTTCATGCTCTGTCTCCTTCCGGCTCCATGCTACTCGCACAGTGAGCCGCTCATGTGCACTCATAATTATGAGTGTTTTTACGCTAATTGTTTTTTTATTTTTATTTGCATACCGCCTATTGCATTTGGCAAACCCCTGGGGGTGCGCGAACCCCACTTGGGAAACGTGTTGCTGAGTGTGCAGCTGGTAAATAACCCGCCATCGGGCCAAAAAAAAGTGCCAACACTTTGATAAAAAAGGTGAGAAACACTATTGAATTCAGTCTCGCAAGGATCTATGGCAAGTCCCTGTCAACAATAACTTCCATCCATTCGTCATTTATAATTATTTTACGTTGTTTTCTGCATGTTAAACAAATTATTCTATAATATGTATTTTGTATTTTTGGGTGTCTGGAGCAAAATCATTGAATTTATATTATTCCTATCAAGTTTTGTGTGTTTTTGTCCAACTGTTTGGGATGAATTAATAACGAAAACTGAGATATTTTTATTTATTTTACTAAATCTTTGTAGTCTAGTCGGAGTAAGGCATTTATTAGGGTGGAAGATTTTATTTGTATTAATAAATAAGCCTTTATTATTGTGGGTATTTCACATATAGATAATAACTAAAAATAAATAATTACGTGAATAAAAGGAAATACTATTTATCAAAACATTACAGTATATTTTAAGTCAAATTAGATCATATAAAAAAGACTAACAACCTAAGCAGACACGTAGCATCCCCATCATATGAACACGGGATGAAAAGAGGCTGAGATTATCTTAAGGTTATGTGTTTTATTTTCTTACATGTGTGTTCGTGCTTTAAGGTGGCCATCATCATTCCATTCCGTCACCGTGAAAACCACCTCAAGTACTGGCTCCACTACCTCCACCCCATCCTGAGACGACAGAAGATTGACTACGGCATCTACATTATTAACCAGGTAGACCACCGTGACATTTCACTTAAAATATGTGGAGCCTCCATTGTGTACTTTTTCAGCAACGTCTTATGGTTTAACTTTTAATTGACACTCATTTGCATAATTATACATTCAGGCCCTTCTTTTTAATGTAATTGTAGCAGAAAGACATAAAAGTCAAAGTACAGAACGCCCCTGAAGGCTGACCTCATGCCTGTGACTGCTTCACTTTTTGAGTTTGGTCACAGTGAGGAATGTGTGTTTTATTGTCTTGTAGTTCCTCTAGCTCTGCTGGGTAATGAACTACTTTGCATTCTTTTTCTCTTCTTGGGGCCCTGCGCAACATCTTAGACGTTGGACCTTTGGACATTCCCCTATGCTGATATTTTTTTCTCACTAGAAATTGATAAAATATCAGAGGGTCTTTTTGAAAAGTCTAATGGATAGAACATGCTCAAAAAACTCCTTGTGAAGGCACTTGGACCATTTTGTGTCAATTATTCTACAAAATCAGTAGAGGTCTGGCTCTGACATGGATTGTCTGTTTAAAGATTGATAGTAAAATATATATTCTAATTCATATCTTTGTATGTAAATATCTAAATACAATTTTCTAAAGGTACTGTATTTTTTAACATTTATAGTATAGTACGACGGCATATTAGGGCCACATTAAAAAACAAATTTAAGATTTCGAGATTAAAAGTCTCGAAATTTTTAATTTGTTTTTTTTGTTTGTGGGTTTGTTAAATCATCAGACCTGCGTGCGCATGTTCTGGACACGTGGGTGAAGAGAGGGGCTGAGCTGTCAACTGACCACTACCTGTTGATGAGTTGCATTAGTTGGCAGGGAAGGATGCCGGACAGACCTGGTAGACCCAAACGCGTAGTGAAGGTGTGCTGGGAACGTCATCGAGTCCCCCGTTCATCGAGTCTTCAACTCTCACCTCCGGCAGAGCTTCGCCTGCATCTCGAGGGAGGACCGTGATATTGAGTCCGAATGGGCCGTATTTTGGGCCTCCATTGCTGAGGCAGCCAGTCGTAGTTGCGGCCGGAAGTTGGTCTGTGCCAGTCGGGGTGGCAAGCCCCGAACCCGATGGTGGACACCAGGGGTTAGGGCTGTGTCAAGCTGAAGAAGGAGTCCTATCAAGCATGGGCGGCTTGCGGGACTCCTAAAGCAGCTGACAAGCGGCACGCGGCATCGGCCATGGTCAAGGCAAAACTCGGGTGTGGGAGGAGTTCGACGAGGCCATGGAGCATGACTTTCAGTCGGCCTCGAAGAGGTTCTGGCAGCCCCAGTTCACACTGTTTACAGTGTGGATGGGGGCTTGCTGACCTCGACTGAGGATATAGTTGGTCGATGGAGGGAATACTTTGAGGCCCTTCTCAATCCTACTGACATACCTTCCGTAGAGGAAGCAGAGTCTGAGGATACGTACGTGGACAGTTCTATCACCGTGGCTGAGGTAATTGGGGTAGTTAAATCACTCCCCAATGGCAAGGCTCCGGGGTTAGACGAGTTTCGCCCAGAATTCCTCCAGGCTCTGGATGTTGGGGGTCTGTGTTGGCTGCCATGCCTCTACAACATTGCATGGAAGTCGGGAACAGTACCTTTAAACTGGCAAACCGGGGTGTGTGGTCCCCACACTCTTCAGCCTCCCTGGGAAAGGTCTACTCCAGTGTGATGGAGAGAAGGGTACGACCGTTAGTCAAACCTCGGTTACAGGAGTTGCAATGTGGTTTTCGTCCCGGTCACGGAACACTGGACCAGCTCTACACCGTTGCAAGGGTACTGGAGTGTATGTGGGAGTTTGCCCAACCGGTCTGCATGTGCTTTGTAGACTTGGAAAAGGCATTCGACCGTGTCCCTCATGGAGTCCTTTGGGGGGTGCTCCGGGAGTACGGGGATTGGTGGCCCGCTACTACGTGCCATTCGGTCCTTATACAATCAAAACAGGAGCCTGGTCCGCATTGCCACCAGTAAGTCGAACTTGTTTCCGGTGAACAGCCTCCGCCAAGGCTGCCCTTTGTCAACAATTCTGTTCATAATCTTCATGGACAGAATTTCTAGGCGCAGTCAAGGTGTTGAGGGACTCCAGTTTGGTGACCTTAGGATCTCGTCTCTGCTATTTGGGATGTTTAGGACGATTTGGTCCTTATGGCCTCATCAGGCTGTGACCTTCAGCGTTTACTGGAGCAGTTTGCAGCTGAGTGTGAAGCTTCTGGGATGAGACTCAACACCTCCAAATCCGAAGCCATGGTTTTCAGTCGGAAACGGGTGGACTGTACCTTCCGGTTTGGGAGTCAGGTCTTGCCTCAGGTGGAGGAGTTCAATTATTTCGTGGTCCCGGCCGCCTCTGGATTTCCCTACTGAGACTGCTGCCCCCGCAACCCGGACCCAAATAAGTGGAAGAAAATTGAATGGAATGGAGATTAAAAGTCATAATATTACAAGATTTAAAATCGTAAATTTCCGAGATTAAAAGTTGGACATTTTCGGGTAAAAATTGTTGTTAATTTCCAAATTTTGAAGTCGTAAATTTACAAGATTTAAACTCGTAATTTAACCTTTGACCTAGGTCAAAAGTCACATAAGTCCACTCTGTTTGTTGTTTTCTCGGACAACGCCTGTTAAATAAAGCTTTAAAATCATCAAGATTTCAAGAATTACATTGTAAATTTATGACAATAATGTTTTATATTTACGAGAAAAGATTGTCATGTTACGAGAGTAAAAAAATAACTGTATGGGAATAAAAGTCATTTTCATTTTATAGGCATTACCTGAGACCGCTATAAACCCGGGAGCCGCGTGTGAAGGGGCGGGTTATTAGAGTGTAGCGGTGAGACGACACTAGTCCATTGTAACCTGGTTGTGGCGAACTGCTGTGTTTTGCTGTCCCGGTATATATAAAAGATTGTCTGAAGAGGGAAGTGTCCTTCCTTGCCTGAGACAACTATGAAAAGTTAGCTTTACACTATGTGGAGGGCTGAATACGTGAGGGTAACAGTGAGATGATGCTAACCCAAGATAATCTGTTTTGTGACCAACTGCTCTCTTTTGCTGCCCCATTATAAATAAAAGCTTGAAGCTCAAGCCAGAGGGAAATTCCCCACATGAGTCAAGTTGGCCCCCCACCCAGCGCAAAACTCTGGTCAAATAGTCTCATTTGTTTAAACTTAACGTTTGTGCTGCTTTCATTTTTGAGTTATTACATTTTATTATAGGTCAATCAAAGTTTATCCAGCCCCCCTTTTTCTCTAAATGAAACCAAAATAATACAATTTGATTGTGCTACGTTTGTGCTGTTTTGTGCAGTTAAAATTAATGTTTGTGCTGCTTTCGTTTTTGAGATATTAACAAATTTTTGGGCTATTACATAATCAATTCGTCAACATGCTGTGAATGAAAACAAAATAGTCTCATTTTGACCGTCCTTGTTTGTACTGTTGGGTTCAGTTGAAATCAACCTTCATGTTGCTTTCGTTTTGGAGATATTACGTGTTTCTTAGCCCACCGACATGCTCCGAATGAAACCTAAATAGTCTCATTTTTTCTGCATGTTTGGTGCAAATAAAATGAATGTTTGCGCTGGTTTTGTTTTTGAGTTGTTACACATTTTTTATAGGTCAAAAGTCACTTGTCAGAATTCTACAAATTATTCGAAATTAGTCTCATTTTGACCGTACTCGTTTGTGCTGTTGGGTTCATTTGAAATCAACGTTTGTACTGCTTTTGTTTTAATGATATTAAGGATTACAATTTTAGCCTACCCCCAGACATGCTCAAAACAAAATCAAAATAGTGTCATTCTTTTTGTCTTCATCTGTGGTGAAGACACCGATTCTTTACAGTAATAGCCCAAAACTTTAATCGTTAATATCTCAAAAACAAAAGCAGCAGAAACGTTCATTTAAACTGCACAAAACAGCAAAAAAGCAGCACAAACAAATGGGATTATTTTGGTTTCATTTAAGTAGAGCATATAGTAATTTAGTATATATTAATTTATAGTAAATAAATAAATCTACGTAAATATAAATCATTCATGTGACTGTGTATTTATACTGATAATATTTGTTATATTTTTATTTATAATTATGGAATTTGTTTTTTAATTCATTATTTTTGTTAAATGACAAATAATGACACATTTTAACAAGTTTTAACTATTCATTCATTCATTCATTTTCTATACCGCTTATCCTCATTAGGGTCGCGGGTATGCTGGAGCCTATCCCAGCTGACTTTGGGCAAGAGGCGGGGTACACCCGGGACTGGTCGCCAGTCAATCGCAGGGCTGGAATAAGTCATTGCCCTCTAAATAACTGGTTTGGCCACACTTTGCAGCAACAACTGCAATCAAGCGTTTGCAATAACTTGCAGTGAGTCTCTTACAGCGCTGTGGAGGAATTTTGACCCTCTCATTTTTGCAGAATTGTTGAAATTTAGCCACTTTGGAAAGTTTTGGAGGACACCGGAGGGATTCGGGTCAGGACTTTGACTAAGCCACTCCAAAGTCTTCATTTTGTTTTTCTTTAGCTATTCAGAGATGGACTTGCTGGTGTGTTTTGGATCATTATCATTGAATTATTATTGAATTCATGCTTCTACTGCATTTGCATTAAGTCTTCTAGTCGTTTTCCTCATTTGTGAATAAAGGCTGTCACTGTGGTTTGCCGGAGTCCCAAAGCTTCATAATTGGCTTTATAACCCTTTATATAACATAATAACCATCTGGAGGACGCTACAGGTGAAGCAGATCCTACACTAGCAGACTGACAAACAGCTGCTTCTCCTATACTATCCGCACTCCCAACACCAACAGGCTCATACACACAAACACACACACACACACACACACACACACGCAGACACACTCAGAAGGCCCCACGTAACTTTTGTACACAGACTTTAACTGCACACTGCACTAACCTTGTATTGTATTTTTTAAACTGTTTTAGTCATTTTGTAAATTAAGCTTTAAATTTTTGTCTTTTATCTTTATTCCAGTGGTATTTATTTATGTATTTATTTATTTGTTATTGCTATTTTTATTTTCACTTTTTACTATTTTGTCGTGCAGAGTGGCTTTTAGAGTACAAATTCGTAACGTGCAATCAGCTATCGTGCAATGACAATAAAGACTATTCTATTCTATTCCAGAATGATAGATATCAATTAATTTGAGTTAATTTATGTTTTAACATGGGGGGCAATCCCTTTCTCACACATGGCAATGTAGGATTGATGTTTTTTTCTTTCTTATTATTAAAAGTTTCATTTAAAAACATATAATTTGAGTTCAACTGTATTGACATCACCTGTGCACAATTGTGAATTTCAGAATTCAGTTCAAATCAATGGATGAATTTTAATTTTAACCGACTCCTCCCCACTGGATGTTGAATTTGAATTACAGGAAGTGGAATTGAATTCAATGCAATTCAGAGCGATTAATTCTCTGAATTGAGAATTAGAAACTATTAACATAAATTTTTCGTCCAGATGGAAATACAGACACGAGCATTAAGAATACCCCTTAATGTTGGAAAGTTTAGCAATCTATCTTTGTTTCGAATTGATCAAATGAAACCATGTTTTGGTAAATGCAGTTATCATTTACTAAAGAACTTCACAATGTAAAGTTGTTGTATCTAATGGTCAAAGGCTCCTCCAATGTTTTGTCATTGAGGCAGCATCATTCTGGTCTGAATATCTGGTCTTCAACACTAAGGATCCTCTGAACAGGTGCAGAGGAAGGTGGTATGGTCAGAGATGAAGTGCTGTTCTATCCTCTTATCCAACAATTTAAATGTTTTTACAATTTTATTAATTTGTTTTTGTCTGAGTTTGTTTTCAATTTTTATTTGTGATTAAAAAAACAATTACCATACTTAACTACATATTATGATAGGGTATTCAAGTCCACAACAATATTTTTTATAAAAGTCAGGTTTTAAATATGTACTGTAAAGCTTCATTGTTACACACAACTTTATTATGCATCATAAATTAATTTAAATGTCATGGAATTTCAATTCAAATTCCTGCAATTACAATTTGAAATGCAATTCTGCTTCCTGCTGCAATTCAAATTCAAGAATTGAATTGGAATTTAGAGGTCATTCTCAATTCAGTTCAGCCCTGGTTGACATCGACTAATATTTAAATTAGTCTGATGATCTGAAACATTTAAGTGGGATATGCAATAAATAAATAAATAAATAAGGAAGGGGGCAAAATACATGTATATTTATATATTCAAATGTAAATAATATGTAAATAAATATATATATATAAGTCATTGTATAATGTGTAAAACTATATTGTTTCATAATTTCGATGAATGCATTATTATTACTGGTCTTTATATAGTTGAAATATAATCATTTATTTACATAAATTTTTAAAAGTTGTATCACTATTACAATTTGATTATCTGCTAATATTTTTTATAAATTTAGAGATTTTTCAATCACAGCCAAAATGGGTGCGCCCTTTTTTGTCTGTTTGCTCGCTTGTGGGACGTTGCACTGCGCCTTAATCCGCCCCCTTGTGGAACGGACCTTTTAGTTCCGCTCGCCCTGTTGTGTCTGCTCTCGATACGCTGATGTTATCAAACGCCACACACACACACACACACTGGCGCATTGTCTCTGAGCATCTTTCTTATCTGGACCGTAAAGCTGTTGAGAAGGCCAAAGGGTCCCTGCTATCCCAGCAGGGTTGATTGTTACCTCCACAAAGGTTGCACTCATTATTATTGTTTGTTCCGCTCTTGACAGCCATCCATCTGAACCGTGTGAACTCAGCAATAAAGACTGAAGTTTTTGTACCTCTCTAGTGATTTTTTATTTTTGGGAATGTATTGCTTGCACTCAGTCACATAGCTGTAAGCCATCCGAGTTTGTTTCATCCACCAAGAGGCTGGTGGCTCCGCCTCCTTTCTGTACTCTCATCTCCTTGCTGACACCAACGGATCACGCAGGGATTAAGCTCTGGGTGTTTCTGTCTGTATTTTTGTTTACTTTAATGCCAAAGGTCACGCAAAGCCAGGCCTTTGAGGTTTATTTGTCAAACAGCAGCATCCATACAGGAAGTCACTCTTTGTTTCTTTGTTGGGTCACACGTCTGTACTTGAATTCTGGCATTATTTTAAAATAACAGGATACTGAACAAAAATTGCAAATTATTCCATAATAAAGTTAAGCTTGTCACAAATGCCGCACATATTTAGAGGAGATCCGTGTTGACAATTTAGCGGCATGTTATATATTTAAGCAGTAGGAAGTCAGGAAGTGTTTCATACATCAAAAACAGTCAAAAAAAGTGACGTGGTTGTAGCGCAGGATCGCTACCTGTAATTGTGCAGCAGCAGTGCAATGCCCATTTGTAAGCTCGAAAAACTCCACCCGACAGAGACAGGCAAAGCTTGGATACAGTCCTCCTTTGCCAAAGGAGGTAAAACAAGCATGGGTGTCCAAAGTGCGGTGCAGGGACCATCTGTGGAGTGTGACCTATTGCAGAAATCAAATAAAAACCCAGCAAAAGTGGGCAGATAAAGGCACAATGTCACTAGAAAAAAAAACTAAAATGTTGAGACAAAAAAATAATAAAAATAGAAATAGTTGTCTTTACATAGGGCCGCACGCTGGACGAGTGGGTAGCACATTGGCCTCACAGTCAGGAGGTTCAGGGTTCAAATCTCCGTTGGGCATTTCTGTGTGGAGTTTGCAAGTTCTCCGGTTCAGTACGTGGAATCACGTTATGGAACAGACTGAGTGAAGGGGCTCTAATTCAGTGGGTTACGGAACTTGGCGCAGGCTGTGCAGTGGTAATTTCGTCCGGCGCAACACCGTGCACAGCCAATTTGGTAGCGTGCCGCTATGGGTGTGGCCGTGCAGCAGGGGGAGGTGCCAATTGATTCAGCCTGGTATAGGGACAGTTTCGTGCAAAATAGGCTTCGCCGAAGGTGCGCTTAAAGTTTGCCGGCTCCAACCTGTTCTGCTCTCAGCATAGAGCAAAGCGCAGCTGGTCTAGTGGTAATTTGGCTTGGCAATGCGTCTTTTATGCACAGTTGCTTTGGATTTTTAGTTTTTTTAAATTGATATTACATATACATATTATATTAATATTCCAAATATAGGTTACTAAATACGAGTGTCTTTATTAGTGGGGAAAAAATGCTTCCTTAGCGGGGGCCACCGTGTGCCTCCGGTGCTCTGATAGTTTTTGTTTTGCCTTCTTCTGACATTATTGAAATGTTTTTTTCACTGGGCAGCGGTTCTCAGTACGTCAGGGCAAACCTGATTTACGATACTTGTAATCTCCTCCCAGCCTCCTTTTGCATCATCAGCCCGTGGAGGTCTACTCGCGTGACCATATATTCGACCACTGCAAGCTTGGACCTCCTGGACCAAAACATCACTTTCTGTCTGGGAAAAGTTTGGCATCTTCCGCTGTCTTCATCCATATTCAATGAAACTTGCAATTCGCTTTGCCAGCGGTGCATTTAAAGATGAGGATAGGAACTCATTTGATTGGTGAAGATTTGACCCGGCTGTGTTACGCCTTTTCTCCTCCCTCTTTGCCACTTGCGCCGGTAGGACGGACGAAGGCATAGTTACGCCAAGCCGCGCCTGGCACGAATTTGCAAAACACGCCTAAAACACGCCCCAATGGTGAGGTGAGCAAAGGTCTGCTCTGCTTGTGCCTGGTGTACAAAATTAGAGCCCAAGAATATGTATGAATGGTTTCAAACAGACGACAAGGATGATTCCACAATGCATCTTTCTTAATTCTCAAACTCAGACAAAACAAGCCATAGTCTCATACAATTAACCACATGAATCTTGTGGAACCCCCTAGTTCAGGGGTCTCAAACTTGCGGTCTGTGGGCCATTTACTGTGCACACAATGGTATTTTGTGGCCCCCACCTTAATATGAAAATGTTATGTTAATGCGGCCCCCGTACACCCCTAGTAAATAATTAAATAAATACACTGTCTTGCGTGAGATTAATTTATATTTTTAATTTGGTTGTTGTTTAATTATTTGACATGACTCAAGAACACCAAAAATGACACTAATATTACAAATAACACACATTGTAGCAGTGAGATATTTTGCATGAGTGATCCTCAATTTCCAATGTAAGAAGAATGTAACACGTGCTCGTTATCTTCTCTGTGCAATTACCATTTTTCCATTCGCATGCTAATGAAAGGAAAGCCTATTTAATTCCAACAGTCATTATTTTCTTATCTACTTGAGATATCCGCATGTTAATGAACGCTCCACTTTCACCTACCACACACACACATAATGAAAATGTTTTAACAAATGTGTGCAAAGATAATTGCATATACAGTATATGCAGTTGACCGTGGAATAGGATATTGATCTTCTTCCTCTTCTTTCGCCTCCTCCCATCTGCAACCATATTTGCTAGAAGGAACCGTGTGCAGGGAAATGCAACATTATAAGTCCTGTTGGGTCTAACTGGCAGTATTGTGCAAAGCTGATAACATATTTGAGACATCTAATATTTAAAACGCCTTCTCCCAAAATATTTTTTTTTAATTATTTTGTGACCAAAGGTTTTGGCGGGGGGGCAGCAGAAAAATCCAAAGTACCATAAATTCCAGATTATTGATTGTAGGGTTCTTTTTGAAAAAGATTTCACAAAGAGGATCTGCAGCTAATTTTGCCTTAAAATGCATTGAACAAACGAACTTATATGAATATCAAATGTAATTAAAGCCTGCACATGACCCTATTGTTTCATTACAACAAAATTATCTTGACAACCAAATTGTGTTTAAAAAAACAACAGGACCAAATTTGACATAAATAATAAAATATTTAACTGTACAAACATTGAATGGAACACAATAGGCCTATTTTTAAGTTAAATAACACTGCACTGGTTTATCTGAAAAAAAAATATTAGATAATAATAATTTAATAAGTATCTCCTCATAAGAAAAGCTGCAGCATTTTATCCTCCTAAAGTTTCACATTTTCTTGTTTTTGTTGTAGCTGACATTAGAATTGCCTGAATTTGTCACACAATTCCTCTTATTGCTTACCTTTGAGTAAGGTCTTTGAAGCAGAAGCACTCCTTCATAACTCGTCAGTGAAAGAATTTTTGTTTTGCTCCAATATCCGTACAATCCTTAGAGAAGGTTTTTCATACTTGGCTCTCAGTCACGTTATTTTCCACGCTCCCACATCTGGCTTTAGTGGATTCTTCCCCTCAAATGAGAAGTCTTGTCAGGAAATGTCATGTCACATTTGTACTTTTGACCAGCGCTACAGTTTCAGAGCATGTGAGACACATAGCAGTTTGGCACTGGTTTCTGGTAGGATGAACATACTGTATGCTGGTCCGTCCTTTCACTTTTGAATGTTAGGTTTTCTCTATCAACTTTTCTTACTTTCGAGCAAGCCTTAGTTCTCTCATTCATTTCTCGGCAAGTACCGTAAATTCCACTGCCTGTTTTATACGTACGCCGTCCGCGTGACTCCATGCGGATAAATGACATCCTTTTCGCACCCACACCACTTCGAGTGGCCCCTTTCATGCGGAAAATTTCCGCTCCGCGCACCTCCACATTTTTCTAACTACACGGATGGAGACGCGCGGAAAAAATGGCGGATGAGCAGGAGATCATCTCAGCTGAAGTACAGAAATACCGGCATTTATATGATTTGTTGTGCAGAGACCACCAGGACATGTCCAACTGGCTGAGAAAGGTCCGAAAGGAAAAAAGGGATGATGTGAAATACAAAATGCACCGACTATTGTATGAGGCCGCCTACCCTGACGCACAGAGGTAAGCATAAAGAAACACTGAAACAAGTGATTTGTATTTACATATATATTTAAAGTATTTGGTGTGCATTAAAAATAGTTTTTTGTTTATTTCCAAATCCATGAGTTGCTCATGTTTTTCATCTCGCCTGATCCTATTCAAAGGACGAGTGGACCTTATCTTCATTTTCTTTCTGTCGCAGCAGCAAATAAACACAAATCCTCATCTTTAAGAAGTATACGTGTGAGCTTGCGGTGGTGCTACTTGCAGCATTGGGGCAGGGGTGCTGCAGGTGCAGATGTGAAAATGTAGGTGTGTGGGCATGTGTGAGTGGGAGAACAGGGTTTCGTGTGTGTGTGTGTCTGAGCACTGGGGGTGAGGGGTTCTGTCGGGGAGGTGGCCTCTGGCGTCGGGGTGGGCGATGGCCCGTGGCAGTTGGTGTCTGGGGCAGCCTGGATCTCCCGGGTGTTGGGTACGGCCCCTGGTTTGGGGGGTGGGTGGCTTCTGGGCCCGGGTGCGAGTACCATGCTTGGAGTGGACTCGCGGTTGCCTCTTGGGGGTGCAGGGTCGGGCCATCCTCTCTCTGGGGTGCCTACTGGGGGGCCGGGCCTCGCCGTCTTCCTAGTTGGACCCTTGGAGTGATTGTGGTTTGGGATGCATGGCTGTGTTCACCACTAACATTTCCTCATTCTCTTTGTTTTACTCTGATGCAGTCATTCTGTCGCTGCAGAGTAATCTGAACCGCTGCCATTGTGTAGATTTTTTGCAGGTGTCATTGTTCATGAAGTCCTGATTTGCTCGTTGTTTTTCTTTTATGTTTATTATTAGTAGTATATATGTATGGGTATATACAGTATATATATATATATATATATATATGTATGTGTGTGTGTATATATATATATATATATATATGTGTGTGTGTATATATATATATATATATATGTGTGTGTGTATATATATATATATATGTGTGTGTGTGTGTGTGTGTATATACTTTTTTTTTCTTGTCTCTCTTTTCCTGTCTTTTTTGCCCACAGTTCTGGTTGTTGCTGATATTGTGGTTATCATGGTTATTAATGTTTCTAATAATGATGAAATATGTTTGCGAGGTTTTTCTGCACCCTTTTTTAACCGCCAACCCCACCTCCCACCCCCCTCCTTTATGTGCGGTCCGGCATCAAAACGTGGCTCAACAAAATTCAAAATAAACACAGTAAAATGTCAAGGGAGCTTTCTTATAGATTATGAAGTTTTCAGCACTTAAAGGCAGCTTGACTCCCATTCAGTTGTTATGATGCTGGACAAGACACACACACACACACAAAAGTAGACGTGCAAGTGTGTCTGTGTTGGAAGTCAAGTAAACATGGCAAACTTCTACCGCTCTAGTTTAGTGCTGCGGTAGTTGTGTTTTTTTTTATATACTGCTCAGACACAGTCTCTTGCGTGGATTTCCATGCGGCTGTTTTCCGTACGCCTCAATCATGCGGAAAGTATACACAGCCTTTATGCCGCACCCGCCTAAATTTAGAGGAAAAACCTAATTTATTCTTATATAAGCTGCACTTGTCCATGTCATAAAATGGCTGCGTGGGTGGAATTTACTTTTGACAATTAAGAATGTTAGAAAATGAGATGTATGATTCTGTTTTATAATGGGCTCAATTTAACCCTGGAACACATCGTTTGTATATCCTATATGAGAAATTGCTTCTAAATATCAATACAATGTCCTGTTTGACCATACAGGTTACACTGTAACTGAGCTTTTGTCCAACTTTTTGACCAATCAGTATAGTCCAAAGACAATTTGGTGAATTAAGAGCAGTAGCATAGTTTTCAAGGGTGATTTTAAATAATAATAATAAGCTCTAACCCTGTTGTTCGGTGTATTTTTTAACATCTAAAGCGTTGAGTGTGCTCTGTTATTTAAGCGGTCCAGGCGACACAAGCTATGCTGATTTGAAAGGAAGCTGAGGGCAATCAATATTAATAAGAGGAGCGAGCGTGCCTAATGGCAACACAGTGTGTGAATATGACGTGCGGAAAGACTGGAGGTCAAGGAACCGCTTTCAATGAATAAGTGTGCTGTTGTCTTATCACTCAAATACTGGAGATGTTTTTTAATATTCTGCGGCATGCATCGCCTCCACTGCATTTGTGAGGAATGTCAATCAGCCTCTTTGTTTCCTTCTCATTTAATCTTTCAGGGCATACCTGGAATATAAAAAGAGGATGTATTATGGTAATGTCAGCATTGGGGGCATCATTTTGTAAGAGACGCCACAAGTTGTGGTTGGGGGGAGAGGAAAAAGGCTTAATCACTTGAGAAAATTGCAGAGAAAATTCATCATGTTTATTGCCATCCTCTCCTTCCTGGCTGTGTCAAGACAGTTGAGTATAAGTCATGTGACCTTCATGTCTGCTGTTTTATAGAGCTTCATTCCCCATAGCGAACTTTCTAGGGTACATACAGTGCTGTTTTTTAAAATATTATTGCACAAAGACAGATGAAAGTTAAAGAGATAACCTTCAGTGTGTGACAAACTTCTCTCTCTTTTTGCGGTTATCCACAGAGAAGCTATTTAGGACTGTTCAGCAGAATATGAGATTGTTGTTATTGATACTTCTCTGCAGTACATTTGAGAGTTACAGTATCTCACAAGACTCATGTTTTGGTATTTTTATCACAGCATGTCTTGTCAAGGAACAATTCAGTAGAAAGTAAACTTGAAAGTACTTAAGAGTAGCCAGCGTTCGTCCTGCAAGGCAGTATAGATTTACTGTTGACTTAAAATGAGTCAACAGACAGCCGTTTTTGCCTAAATAGCTGGCAACAGAAGTGAGCAGCAAAGGATTTGTGTTTTGCTTACTCAAAATATCCAAACCCAAAATTCAGTATCCTAATAGCACTGATGCTGATGTAACGGTAGTAACATGACCAAAAAAAACAGTCGCTATTTGTGTCACATTTTGGTACTAATTAACTGACCCAGCCATCAGCAATAAGTCCTTGAAGGTGACATTGTGCAAGTAGCATCTCTGTCACTCTCCACACCAACACATAACACTTCCTCTTTATCCACCAGTCACAGCAATGTGCATTTTCGAACACTGGAATTTTAAACATTGACATTACAACACAAGCATGGTGTTACATTTTCTTCATTTTGATCAATTAATACATGACTCTTGCATGTTTGATTAACAAACAAACAAAACGGTACCAAAATTCACCAAAATTGTGTATCAGAGATCAATATCTGTTCCAAGTATGCAGAATGTATGCACTTTTGTAAAAGCTTGACATGTGTTTTGTGTGTGTGTGTATTTTTGCTGATTTTGCTGTGTCATTATGACAATTTTTGGTGAATCTGATATCATATTGGTGAGTGTATTCCTGAGTTATCATTTTATTTTATTTATATTACCTAAATATTTAAATAATTTTACCATTTATGGGGATTCTCCTGAAAAATGTACCAAAAGCGTGACATAACAATGCGTGAGGTGGAGAAATTCCGGCTAGATATAGTCGGAGATACCTCAAAGCACGGCAAGGGCTCTGGAACCAGTCCTCTCAAGAGGGCCTGGACTTCATTCCACTCTGGTGTTGCCAGCAATGAGAGGCGACGAGCAGGGGTGGCAATTCTTGTTGCCCCCCCTGCTCCAAGCCTGCACGTTGGAGTTTAACCCAGTAAACGAGAGGGTAGTTTCCCTACGACTTCGGGTGGGGGGACGGGTCCTGACTGTTGTCTGCGCTTATGCGCCAATTGGCAGTTCAGAATACCAGCCCTTTTTGGACTCCTTAAAGAAAGTACTAGAGAGTACTCCCTCGGGGGATTCCCTTGTTCTGCTGGGTGACTTCAACGCTCATGTTGGCAACGACAGTGAGACCTGGAAAGGTGTGATTGGGAGGAACGGCCCCCCTGATCTTAACCCGAGCGGTGTCTTGTTATTAGACATCTGTGCTCGTCACGGATTGTCTATAACGAACACCATGTTCAAGCATAAGGGTGTCCACATGTGCACTTGGCACCAGGACACTCCGGACCGCAGTTCGATGATTGACTTTGTGGTTGTGTCGTCGGACTTGCGACCACATGTTTTGGACACTCGGGTGAGGAGAGGGGCGGAGCTGTCAACTGATCACCACCTGGTGGTGAGTTGGTTCCGATGGTGGGGGAGGATGCCGGTCAGACCTGGCAGACCCAAACGCATTGTGAGGGTCTGCTGGGAACGCCTGGCAGAGTCCCCTGTCAGAAGGAGTTTCAACTCCCACCTGCGGGAGAGCTTTGACCATGTTCCGAGGGAGGCAGCGGACATTGAATCCGAGTGGGCGATGTTTCGTGCCTCCATTGTCGATGCGGCCGATCGGAGCTGTGGCCGTAAGGTGGTCGGTGCCTGTCGTGGCGGTAATCCCAGAACTCGTTGGTGGACACCAGTGGTGAGGGATGCCGTCAACCTGAAGAAAGAGTCATATCAGGCCGTCTTGGCCCATGGGACTCTGGAGGCAGCTGACAGGTACCGGAAGGCCAAGCGGTCTGCAGCTCTGGCGGTCGCTGAGGCAAAAACCCGGACATGGGAGGAGTTCGGAGAGGCCATGGAAAACGACTTCCGGATGGCTTCAAAGAGATTCTGGACCACCATCCGCCGTCTTCGGCGGGGGAAGCAGTGCACAGTCAACACCGTGTATGGTGGGGACGGTGTGCTGCTGAACTCGACTCGAGATGTTGTGGACCGGTGGAGGGAATACTTTGAAGACCTCCTCAATCCCACCGACACGCCTTCCAACATGGAAGCAGTGCCTGGGGACTCTGAGTCGGGTTCGCCTATCTCTGGGGCTGAGGTCACCGAGGTGGTCAAAAAGCTCCTTGGTGGCAAGGCCCCGGGGGTGGATGAGATCCGCCCGGAGTTCCTTAAGGCCCTGGATGCTGTGGGCGTGTCTTGGTTGACACGACTCTGCAGCATTGCGTGGACGTCGGGGTCGGTGCCCCTGGACTGGCAGACCGGGGTGGTGGTCCCGCTTTTCAAGAAGGGGGACCGGAGGGTGTGTTCTAACTATCGTGGGATCACACTCCTCAGCCTTCCCGGTAAGGTCTATTCAGGGGTTCTGGAGAGGAGGATCCGCCGGATAGTCGAATCTCGGATTCAGGAGGAGCAGTGTGGTTTTCGTCCTGGTCGTGGAACTGTGGACCAACTCTATACTCTCGGCAGGGTCCTTGAGGGTGCATGGGAGTTTGCCCAACCAGTCTACATGTGTTTTGTGGACTTGGAGAAGGCATTCGACCGTGTTCCTCGGGGAATACTGTGGGGAGTGCTCCGGGAATATGGGGTATCGGACCACCTAATCCAGGCGGTTTGTTCCCTGTATGACCGGTGTCAGAGTTTGGTTCGCATTGCCGGCAATAAGTCGGACCCGTTTCCAGTGAGGGTTGGACTCCGCCAGGGCTGCCCTTTGTCACCGATTCTGTTCACTACTTTCATGGACAGAATTTCTAGGCGCAGCCAGGGCGTTGAGGGGTTTCAGTTTGGTGGCCGCAGGATTCGATCTCTGCTTTTTGCAGATGATGTGGTCCTGTTGGCTTCATCGAGCAGTGACCTTCAACTCTCACTGGATCGGTTCGCAGCTGAGTGTGAAGCGGCTGGAATGAGAATCAGCACCTCCAAGTCCGAGTCCATGGTTCTCGCCCGGGAAAGGGTGGAGTGCCATCTCCGGGTCGGGGATGAGGTCCTGCCTCAAGTGGAGGAGTTTAAGTACCTCGGGGTCTTGTTCACGAGTGATGGAAGGATGGAACGCGAGATGGACAGGCGGATTGGTGCAGCGTCTGCAGTGATGCGGATTGGTGCAGCGTCTGCATTGATGCGGACTTTGCACCGATCTGTCGTTGTGAATAGAGAGCTGAGCCAAAAGGCAAAGCTCTCAATTTACCCGTCGATCTACGTTCCTACCCTCACCTATGGTCATGAGCTTTGGGTAGTGACCGAAAGGACAAGATCGCGGGTACAAGCGGCCGAAATGAGTTTTCTCCGCAGGGTGGCTGGGCTCTCCCTTAGAGATAGGGTGAGAAGCACTGTCATCCAGGAGAGACTCGGAGTAGAACCGCTGCTCCTCCGCATTGAGAGGAGTCAGATGAGATGGCTCGGGCATCTGGTTAGGATGCCTCCCGAACGCCTTCCCGGTGAGGTGTTCAGGGCACGTCCAACCGCTAGGAGGCCTCAGGGAAGACCCAGGACACGTTGGAGAGACTATGTCTCTCAGCTGGCCTGGGAACGCCTCGGCATCCGCTGGGAAGAGCTAGACGAAGTGGCCGGGGAAAGGGACCTCTGGGCTTCCCTGCTTAGGTTGCTGCCCCCGCGACCCGACCTCGGATAAGTGGAAGAAAAGGGATGGATGGATGGCTTGATTTGCACTTTGTAAGAGTAAATAAATGAGTTTTAAGTAAAAGGTTTTTACATGTGTTTCAGTGTGATTAACAAGTGCCTTACCATTAGTCGTTGTTTTTTTTTTAGAGTACACATAACGGTCACGGAAAAATGATATTGTGCATCCTGTAACTGTATGAATATTTATGATGGTGGGTTTTTTTGTTAACATTTTTTTCACAGCTTACCACTTTTGGTCAATATCTTATAAAGAATATTTGTTTTATTACTAGCCAGCCTGTCTAAATTTAGAATTTAAAAATGCACAGCCATCAACATAATGTTATATGCAATTTTGTCTTAGTAATTATCATTTATGTCCCTTTCCAGTAAAAAAATACAGTCTGGGATGGATAAATGAATCAACAAAAGCACCATCATGTAGACTCAAGAAGATCCAGATTGTTCTTATGCACAATGTGAATTTAACAATTAAAACGGTTTATTATCTAAAAAATGTTACCAATTGGTCTTTCATTATTTTGTAATTTTTTTTCTCTTGTGTATTTGTAATTGCTATTAAAACAAGCAAAAATATTGATTGCTCGATTAATCCAACATTTTCAGTAGAATGCTAATATGTAGAATACTAAAATGTTTCATAGGCGCAGCCCAAAATGCACCGTTGCTGGTACGCCTTTCAGGAGAGTCACCCATATGCCCTGGCCCTGTTTCCAAAGTATCAATTTGGCACCCATATCGGATTATACATTATGTAAACGATACCCAACCCTACCGCCGGCATTGCAGAGATTCATTAAGGTGAAACATAAATTCCATATTATACTGTGACTTTGTGAAGCAGAGCATGATTCTCTCCCTTGGGAAACTGGGCCGGAACATGATAAGAAGCCCAAACACACCACTAAGATGATGAAGTGCATTGCTTAGGAAAGTGAAGACGATGGAGTGGCCAACTATGACTCCTTCAGATCTGAACCCAATAGAGCTGTGGGGCATCCTCACGTGGAAGGATAGCAGGGGGAAGGTGTCTAACCTAAGATGCCAGCAGGGACTAGTGGAAGAGAATTCCAGTAACAACCTGTGCAGTTCTGGTCAATTCCATGCTCAAGGCGAGTAAGGCAGTGCAAGATAACGATGGTGCTCGTTATGGGTGTGCAAAAAAATGGGTGTGCAAAATACTGTGGCAGTGGTCTTGTTGTTTTAAACCAGGCTGCTGTTTATTGTGTGAGCTATAGAGTGCGTAGAAGAAGTAAACTAGCATGTTAAATGATCTTGTCAAAGAAGTGAGTGAGCTGAATTACAGCCATCCTGATGTGAAATTATTCAGCTGCTATTGCAATAGTTTTAGGCTAGACCTAGTCTTTTGGCATGGTTACAGATCAATTTGTGGTGCAATTTAGAATAGAACAACCAGCGGTTGGAGTAGCACTTCCCAGGCCTGCTCCCTGCACCATGACAGAGGAGTCCAGGCTCAGCGAGGGAAAGCTTTATCTACGAAGCCGGATTTCCAGCCTCCAAACTGAAACTAACTGCTTTGAAGCACAATTACCGCATCTATCATGTGTGGCCCAGAGTTCCGACAACAGGATCGGCCCGATCTTGTGGCGAAAGCCAATCTTTTCCAATCTTCAAAATACAGCTGTTTGGCAGCCGAAAATCCGATGAAAATCATTAGTGACATCTACCATTCAGTCTTGACTTTTGTCTTAGCACTCAGGAGTATTTCCCCCTGTCAAAATTAAGCAGACCTCAGGTGCTGATGGGGGATAAACGCCGACGGCGAGCCCCTTGAACCAATGTTGTTGAATAATGCACGCCGCGGGCTCTAATGCAATGTAATGTCCCCTGAGACGTTCACTGGCAAAGAGACCTGTTATGCCCACGCAGCAGGTCTCACGCGCTGTACACTATATGCATGTTTATTTCTGCTTATTTGCTTGTTTCTTCAATCTATAAGCTGCAATATTCAATGGAAATAAGTCCCCCAAAGAGAATTTGTGTTGACTGGCAGAATTTTTAAATTGCTTTCAAACAAAAATATCACTTTACTCAGCACAGTAGGGGTCATGCAGGTAAGCAGGTTTGTTGATTACCACCAAGACCAAGGTACAGTAAAATGAGACTTAATCTGTAGGATTCAGACAAACATAAGTTTAATATTCCATATATTGTTTTTGGCGGATATATACATATATACAGTATAAGATATATATATGGACATCCTCAGATACGGTATTTCATTGCATCTGCAACAAGGTCGACATGGATGAGCTTTTATCACAATGACTGGATGACTTGGATGGTTGATTTTATAATAGAAACAAAACAGAAATACTCAAAATAATCCACAAGTCAAAACCAAGACTACGATCGTTCACCCGTTATTGCATTTGTGTATTTAATTAACATGTGTAATTTAGTTAAACGGAAGTGATCACTGTTTAATGACAGACTTCATCTTGCTCATTAGCAATAACTCAGTGAATAAAGGTTCATTGATATGACATAAAATTATTATACAGTCATCATTTGTTTATTGCAGTTGATTGGTTCCAGTTGCGACCGCACTAAATGATTTTCCACAAAATGGTATTCAAAATTATATTATCATAGAAGAGCATAGAAAACCTGTTTAGAACTTTCTAACTATGGGTTGCAACATAGTAGACATTAAGTAACACCCCAATAGTCACCATTACACTCCTATTTTTTTTGGTTACATACCACTTCTACACTCAATCTCAGCCATGGCATGGTGGCTCAACTCTGCTGGCTCAGTAGCCAGTGAAATGTAATGCAAAGCTCCAGCATACCCGCGACCCTAATGAGGACAAGGGGTGTCATTTATTAATTATTTAGTTGTTTTTTTTAACTCAGTGAAAGGAAGACAGAGGTTATCTTGTTCAATCACACCGGCACGCTTTTGGACCCCCTGTACGTCCCACAGCCTTGGTGTCATGATAGACAGTGATCAACGGCAAATCAAACAAATCAACAGCGTTGTTAAATCCAGTTTTTATCATTTTTGTTTTATATTCGAAAATCAAATAATCCCTGTAAAATGTTGAAGCCGTTACGCACGCTTTTATTTTGCTACGTCTGGACTACTATAATGCACTTTACTGTGGAATAAACCTCAATGCACTGTCACGCTTACAGTTAGTCTATCTATTTATGGTAACTAAAACTATTTCTGGTCTGCATTCATACAGAGGTGGAACTTGTGGACAAGTCATTTCTTATTGAGAATATCCTAAACACAAATGAAAAAATGCCTGAGCCCATGCATGAAGTGAGAGGAAGTGGTAGCAACGTAATCGTCGTCATCATCATGGGAGCTTTAGGACAAGTATGAGGGTCTAATCAGACTCGCTAGCCATCCAAGGAGGATTTTATGATTAGCATGTTGGCGGGATGGGGAAGGGACGCACCAGGGAGAGTTGTCAAGGTTTTGGCGAACATGATGGCACTGAAACGCGCCATGAAATCCAAATGGGCCCTAATTAGAATTACATCCAAAAGGCCCCCACCGGCGTCTTGCTTTGTGCTGTGGGGTTTATTTATATACACAACTCATGCTTCTTTGCAGCGCCTCGCGGACTTGTAAAATAAATGAGTGGGGTCAACAACATGGGAAGGCTGGGAGGGAGAGGTCTAAAAGCATCAATGTTATCCTACAGACACTTTTACAGCCTTGAGCTGAATCCTTTCTTAGTCAATTATGGGATATACATTAAACACTGCAGAAGGCCACTGCAGCTTAGTGAAGCATGTTTGCAGGAGGATGAAGCAAACAGGTGAGATATGAATAATGATGTGTTAACTGCGAAGATAGGGGCAGGGAACCTATGGCTTGGGAGCCATATGTGACTGTTTTGATGACTGCATCTGGTTTTAAGATATTTCTTAACACAATATTTTTTTAGTTAAATTATTTTTTCGCTGACATTTTTAAGTAAAACATGTCGCAAATCAGTGTTAAAAATGACGTCCAAAATATAAAACGTTCCTATGCATTTTGTCAGAACCGCCCGATATTAGCATAAAAATGTAATATTAGTAGATATCAGTACTGGGTTTTTCCCTATAATGAAAACATTTTTTAAATAATGCTGAATATAGGCCTATGGGCTCCCATATTTTCTGACGCGCAAATGATGACCTAATCGAACTGTGTCTGAAGCATGTAAACAATTGTGTTTGGCTAGTAACAAGCTTGCTCACTCTTAACCTGACTAACCTTATGCCTGTGGTGTCTCCAGATATTAAACTTGCGATTTGAAATAACTCCAAAATCTCCAAAAGAAATTTAGGTTTTAAGCAGCTTTCCAAGGATGTCATGTTATAAACTTAATTAATCTGTTTACTTCCAATTTGTAGTACAACAAAACATACAAAAATCAATAATATTAATCAGTAACTAGTAGATCATATTAATACATGGTATAAAACATAAAATATAATTAAGTAAAAAGTCCATTCTGGTGTTTGTGTTTTTGATCTCTCTCCCCTTCTGTTGTGTTGAAAAGCCACATGGCATGGGGGAGAAATGATCTTCTCAGTCTGTCAGTGGAGCAGGACAGTAATAGTTTTCTGCCACTGAAAGTGCTCTTCTGTTGGGGGATGGTGCTGTGCATTGGATGATGCTGGTTGTCCATGATGGAAAGTAGCCTCCTCAGTGTCTTTTGCTCTGCCACAGATGTTGGGCTATCCACCTCAGTGCCAATGACACCTTCCTCACCAGGTTCTCCAGGCGTGTGGCATCCTTCTTCTTCAAGCTGCTCCCCCAGCACACTGCTGGATACAGGAAGGCCTTAGCTACCACAGTCTGGTAGAAGATCTGTATCAGCTTCTTGCATATGTTGAAAAAGATGATATTGAATGTTTATTGAATTTAATGTAATATGTTTTTGTTCTACATTTATTGACTGCTAATACAAAAATGAGTAATTTTATGTTAAAAACTATGAACTAACTAATGGAAAATCATAATTGGTTTAAAAACTTTAAAATTTGCAATAACAATAAATATGTTGTAGAGTAGCTGTAAGGTGGCCGAGTGGTTAGCATGTAGGCCACACAGATCTGGATCAGGAGGGTTCGAATTCCGCCCAAAATCAGCTGGGATAAGTCCCGGCCTACTCTCGCAAACGTATATAATGTATATAATGGGACATTCAATAAAATTAAATTCACCCTCCACGTCTGTAGAGAAACCAGAAAATAAACCAAATAATAATGAAAAATAAACAAACCTCTCCAAATAAATACCAATGTTCAGCTGTTACAGGTCAAAACGATGGACACGATGGAATTGTTCTGGCTGCATAGGGGTGGAGTGTTGAGTTCAGTTTGAACTCAACAAAGGGGGGGAATGAAGTGATACTGGATGTGTATAGCCCTTCAGCTGCAGGCACGGCAAAACAGAGCCAAAAATATTGCCACTACTGCATGTGCTGTACTGCATGTACATTTCAGTATTTATAGAGGGCACTGGCTTATATTTTTTCACCGATTTCGACGTAATTTCAACCTAATTGGAGCATAAAATCCTTTGCAAACCTGCCACAAAATGAATGGAAATGATACCCCATTTTTAAATGTCGTTTATAAATGCCAAAAAACGGGGCACATGCTCAAAACAACCATGGCGGACCTGTGAGGATATAAATGGGTGTCGAGTTTCTTTACATCATACAAACAAAACATTAAATAATTAAAAATAAATACATTTTAAAATCTTAAAGTTAATATTTTAAAGTTGACTGGTCGGCAGTCTGCCACGGGGCATATAAAGACAGGGCCGGGTCAGATCTTCACCAATCAAATGAGCTCCTCTCCACACCTTTAAATGCGCCGCTGGCGAAACGTATTGCAAGTTTTGTTGAATATGGACGAAGACGGCCAAACTTCATCAGACCTCCACGGGCTGATGATGCAAAGCGGCCTGGGAGAAGATTACAAGTATAGCAAATCAGGTTTGCTTTGACGTACTAGGAGCCGGTGCCCAGTGTTGTCAGAAGGGCAAAACAAAAATTGTTAGAGCACCGGAGGCACACGGTGGCTGTCAGCTGTCAGTATTGAGGGTTTTGATGGTGTTGAGGTTGGTATAACAAGTGAGGTAAGCATTTTTCCCACTAATAAAGACACTCGTATTTAGTAACCATGTCCCAAGAACCAGATTTGGTCGCCGAAGCCCAGGTCGCCCGGACACCCGCCCTCGACCACTGCCCAAATCACAGATTTCACACATCGGTGAACGTTGGCCTCCGCCAAGGCTGCCCTTTGTCACCGATTCTGTTCATAATCTTCATGGACAGAATTTCTAGGCGCAGTCAAGGTGTTGAGGGAGTCCAGCTTGGTGACCTTAGGATCTCGTCTCTGCTATTTGCAGACGATGTGGTCCTTATGGCCTCATCAGGCTGTGACCTTCAGCGTTTACTGGAGCGGTTTGCAGCTGAGTGTGAAGCTTCTGGGATGAGACTCAGCACCTCCAAATCCGAGGCCATGGTTCTCAGTCGGAAACGGGTGGACTGTACCCTCCGGGTTGGGAGGGAGGTCTTGCCTCAGGTGGAGGAGTTCAAGTATCTCGGGTTCTTGTTCACGAGTGAGGGAAGGTTGGAGCGTGAGATCGACAGACGGATCGGTGCAGCATCTGCAGTAATGCGGTCGCTGTACCGGACCGTCGTGGTGAAGAGAGAGCTGAGCCGGAAGGGAAAGCTGTCTGTTTACCGATCGATCTACGTTCCCACCCTCACCTATGGTCATGAGTTATGGGTCATGACCGAAAGAATGAGATCGCGGATACAAGCGGCGGAAATGAGTTTCCTTCGTAGGGTGGCCGGACTCACCCTAAGAGATAGGGTGAGGAGCTCGGCCATCCGGGAGGAGCTCAGAGTAGAGCCGCTGCTCCTTTACATCGAGAGGAGCCAGTTGAGGTGGCTCGGGCATCTCGTCCGGATGCCTCCCGGGCGCCTCCCTGGTGAGGTGTTTCGGGCATGCCCGGTCGGGAGAAGGCCCCCGGGAAGACCTAGGACACGCTGGAGGGACTATGTCTCACAGCTGGCCTGGGAACGCCTTGGTGTCCTCCCGATGGAGCTGGAAGAGGTCGCTGGGGACCGGGAAGTCTGGACTTCCCTACTGAAGCTGCTGCCCCCGCGACCCGGACCCGGATAAGCGGTGGAAAATGGATGGATGGATGGATGGTATTTAGTAACCCATATTTGAACCCCGTGTAATATGAATAAAAAAAATCTATGCATAATGGGGATGAAATCCGAAGCAACTGTGCGTAAAAATTGCGTTGCCAAGATTGTTGCCCTTGTCACTTGTGTTTGTTTGCATGTGAGATGAACTTGTATTACCCAATTAATTATAATTTTTGCAATTCTCGGTTACACAATCAAATATCTCAATACATTTGATTAACCTTTTATTTACAATTAACCACATCCATATCGGATCCACTTGCAACCGAGGAAGAGGAGGGGGAGTAGGAGGAGGTGTGGGATTTCCGGGACAGAGGAGGTGGTGGCCAGAAGGAGACAGCGCGACAGAGGCAGAAGGGACAGTCAACATAGATCAAAATGTATATGCTGATTCAAATCGTTACTTTAAACAGTGCTTGTTGTAATTATTAATTGCATTCAGATGTGCCTGACAATGTGTAAACCGGCCTGTGGGGTTTTGGCAACGTGTGCGCCAATCAGCCAAATTACCACAAGACCGACTGCGCTTTGCCTTACGCTGAGAGTAGACCAGGTTGAAGCTGGCGAGCTCTCAGCACACCTTTGGCAAAGCTTTTTGGCAGCAAAATGTCACTACGCAAGGCTGAATCAGGCGGCACCTCCCCCTGCTGCACCGCCACACCCATAGCGTTGTGCCTTAGTCTACCAAATAACCAAATTGACTGCACAGTGTGATACGCCAGACAAAATTACCACACTTTGCCACCCACAAAATTAGAGCCCTATGTGCTCGAAGAATGAGGTCAGCTGACTACCTGAATATACTGAATGAGCAGGTTATTCCATCAATGGATTTTTTCTTCCCTGATGGCCCGGGCATATTCCAAGATGACACTGCCAGGATTTATTGGGCTCAAATTGTGAAAGAGTGGTTCAGGGAGCATGAGACATCATTTTCAAACATAGAGTCCGGACCTTAACCCCATTGAGAATCTTTAAATATTTGCTTAATGTATGTATTTAATGTATGTATTTATTACCTTACAATTTTTAAGTTATTCCAAAACTATCAAAGAAACAACATTATATAGGTTTTATATTTTTTGTAATGAAGTTATATAATTGTAATAATTGTAGTATATTTTAATAATGTGTATCTCATTGTATTTATGTATTTGCACCTATTGATACATTTAAAAAATGCATATTATATATTAAATTATAATAATACATAAATGTTATAGTGTCCAAGCTGCAACTTAGTTTGTGCTATAAGATGTGTTGATTTTGATACGATTTTGATACGTTGGCTGATTACAAACAATACTACCACTCATTCCTTCTGTCACACACACACACACACACGCACACACACACACTGAGCTAAATGCAATATCTCAAAGTGATGGGAAGATGGGAGAAGTCTTCCACCATTACAGTGTGAGGCAGATGGTCTCCCATATTGGTCCTGATGGGAAATGAGGAAGGATGAGTCACCTCGCTGTATCGAGCTGCAGGTTTGAGGGACACGCTGTGTGAAAGCCAGCCATTGTATTGTGTTTCATTCACGTGTGCATGTGCGTGCGTGTGTGTGTATGTGTGTGTGCTACCTGACATAATGAGGAGATGGGAAACAGGAGGAAGAAAATTCTCTCAGTGCAAGAGAAAAGAAAGTTGAAAGTTCAAGAATAGTTAACAAGTTTTGTCGTGTGAATGTGTTTTCTGTCACCAGCAATGAAAGTCCTGATTTGGTCGTTGACATACAGCAGTCATGTTTTGAAAGTGAGTAAATACATTATATATTTAGGTCCTTTCATTCCTAAAATGTGATACGCAGTTGTCACTAACTTCCTTATTCAGTTCACCACAGTCTCCTATTCTCAACAAAAACAAATGAATGCAGAGCTCTCTAATTAGTGCCTGATCAAAAAACATTGGCTATTGCTGTAGGCAACTTCCTGATGTAGTTAGTATCACCTCATTAAGTAGCATCATGAGCAGTCAGTCTCATATGCCTCAGCATGCACCTTAAAATGCTGCTTGTCATACTCCGCTATGGGTGTGAAACTTGTGCGTGTTTGACTTGCTGCACTGTGGCGGTATTCATGCTGGCTTAGCACTTTGTTCTTTTACTGTTATTGGAACATTGGTTCTGTTGCAGCTGTTTTGTCCAAAATACTTGGTAGTGACCATGTGGTCAAAGAACTTTTCCGCTCCAATTTCCAATGCACTCCAGATCATTATTAAAGTTTCAAAAATGTTTATATGCAGTATAACAAGTTTTACAATTTCAGAAATAGCAGTTTAGCTCCGGCTATAATTAGCACATTTACGTGCTGTCTTTTTGATCCCCTGTTTTTGCTTACCAATTTCAGATTCAAATAAAAGTACGTTTTCTGCAGATTATCTGACAAAATTAATTTCTCTAATTTGAATAAGTGACTTGATAATAATAAGAAGACAGACCCTAATCCAATGCTGTAGTGTGAATACGGGCTATTTTTCTTCATCTTTGTCCCAATTGAAAGTACATTGTTTTAAACTGTGCCATGGTGAGTGATTTTTGGACTTTTCACCAGCACGACGGTTATTTCAGTCCCAAGCCCATATGTTCAAGCAGGCTGGGTCATGCCGTAGTGGGTCCAAGCCCAGAGTCACTGCCACCATCTGCTTGTGTCTTTGTCATCTTGCTTCCTTCTTCCTTTATGCCTCTTAAGTGGGACTGTCGGGTGGCAGCTCACTAAGTCCAGTATGCAGTATATATTTGTGTTTCTGCAGCAGTCTGCTTTTTCTTCTGACTGACACATGGCGCTCGACTCCCCCCATGGGGCCCTACTAACCTCTCCCGTCATGTCTTTTTTGGCGGCAACTCACTTCTAACTCGTCATCTTTCTGTCCTCCCCCTTATTCCCTTCCATCAGGCTTTTGTTTGGCCCACTTCCTGTGTGTGATTTACGCTGTCATGCCAGCAAGGACTACGTGACTGGCAGGTCTGAGCTCTCTACTCGCCGCAGTGTGCTTGGCTTCAGTGTAGCCAAATTTTAAAAAAGCATGCATTTTTTAAGACCTAACAGAGAAGAAATATGAGCTGTATATTGGGGAATATGCCATGATGGCGAGGATGATTGTTCTGTGGTGGAATAGTGCCATACTATATTTTTAAGTACTGTCTCGTCTCATTCTCAAAACCCAATATTGTGTATCATCTCGTGAACTGAGTGTATCGTGACACCCCTACTTTTATATAATAGTACACATACTTCTGTCATTTGTTCAATTAGCTCAATTTTATTACATTTTCATAGATTTATATCCACAATTTGCAATATTTGAATAAATGTATGTATTTAATGTATTATTTTTTGCGCCAATAAACATTTTTCTAAAAGTGTATACATTCTAATGTATATTTAATATTTTTTGTTTTATCAAAGATTAATTATATGTATGTATTTAATTTATTATGGACATCAACCCAAAACTGTCAAAGCGACAAATTATTTTATACATTTTTATAATTAAAAAAAAATGTTTGACATTTTTGTATTAATACAATTTTTTTACATACATTTTAGACAATTCATAACAGAAGTTATCCCAAAACTACCAAATAAATAATATCGAATAATAATAATGAAAAATACATAATTTCAAATGTTGTTTTTTTACTGTTTTATTTATTCATGAATTGATATGTGCCATTTTATACACTATGTGTAAGTAAATTCATATTTTAATATATATGTTTTTCCCTATTTTTTTAATTAATGTATTAAAATTTCTATAAAAAAAAAACACGCCAAATTTTCTTTCAGTTTTGAGGCATATTCTTCCATAAAATGTTGGTTTAATCTAGTTTTGCTCACACTTGGAATTAATCCTACATCTAATAAGTCTAAAGACTAAAATACAACACAGTGGACTTGATTGGCGCTTCACTTTTTATTTCCACATGGACATCCTGGTACAGAGCCCTGGAATAACACAAAGGAAGCCATATATTAAATTAGAGTGCTTCCCTAGTCCTTATTTACCTAGAAGAAATGCCTGGTTTCATTGTTTGGGCGCAGCATCTTGGCACAGAGTGTCATGGTTTTGATGCCGCACTGATCTGTTGTGGCTACTGATTTGTAGTAATTGAATTGCCCGCCACAGCTTTTATTGTGATTGCTGTGTTGTGTGTATGTCTGTGTGTGCTGCTAGAAAGTCATTACAGCAAATTAGTTATTTTGGCCTCACGCCAGCGCTGTCTGACTCCTGCATCCTCACTCTTTGCTCCCTGTGCCAACATCTCATAAGGCAGGAAACATGTGTGATTGAAGACTGCCAGATTTTCAATTAGATACATATACAGTACACAAACACATACTTAGTCTGGCCTTGTGTGTGTGGGTGTGTGTGTATGGATGATAGCAGTATCTAATCAAGCTTTGATGAGCCAAGCATTTGTGATGGAGAAAGCATGGTGCAGGGCCAGAGCAATAACAGTCTTATTTCCTGTTTATATTCTGCTTATTCGTGCAATATAGCTCTATAGTAGAGATGCTCCGATCAGGGTTTTATGCTACCAATCATCCATGAGTGAAATCGGTCGATACAGATCACATGGAGTAACTATACACTTTTCAATTTATTTATGATGAGTCCTTCGGCCAGGGCCACCATTAGACAATTCTATGCACCCCCTAGCAAAAAGGTAATGCTCATTAAACAACAACACACAAGTAGTGTTTGGTGAAGAAGACAAAATGTATACAATGACAACAATAGACACTTGGAAAAGTTAGTACGTACTTGGCCAGTGGTTCCCAAACTTTTTACAGTGGCGTATCCCTTCAGACATTTGACGTGAAGCCGTTTACCTCATACTCCTGCACACTTAAAAAACATAAACCTTTTTATCCTAATTAACTAATTGGTCAGTGGGATTGACCAATTCTCAATCCCACTGACATGCCTTCCGTAGAGGAAGCAGAGTCTGAGGATACGTACGTGGACAGTTCTATCACCGTGGCTGAGGTAATTGGGGTAGTCAAATCACTCCACAGTGGCAAGGCTCCGGGGGTAGACGAGTTCCGCTCGGAATTCCTCAAGGCTGTGGATGTTGGGGAACTGTGTTGGTTGACACGCCTCTACAACATTGCATGGAAGTCAGGAACAGTACCTCTGGACTGGCAGACCGGGGTGGTGGTCCCCATTTTTAAAAAAGGTGACCGGAGGGACTATAGGGGGATCACACACCTCAGCCTCCCTGGGAAAGTCTACTCCAGGGTGCTGGAGAGAAGGGCACGACCGTTCGTCGAACCTCGGTTACAGGAGCTGCAATTATGTTTTCGTCCCGGTTGCGGAACACTGGACCAGCTCTACACCCTTGCAAGGGTACTGGACGGTATGTGGGAGTTTGCCCAACCGGTCTACATGTGCTTTGTAAACCTGGAAAAGGCATTCGACCGTGTCCCTCGTGGTGTCCTGTGGGGGGTGCTCCGGGAGTACGGGATTGGTGGCCCGCTNTCCGGGAGTACGGGATTGATGGTCCGCTTCTACGTGCCATTCGGTCCTTGTACAATCGAAGCAGGAGCCTGGTTCGCATTGCCAGCAGTAAGTCGAGCTTGTTTCCGGTGAACGTTGGCCTCCGCCAAGGCTGCCCTTTGTCACCGATTCTGTTCATAATCTTCATGGACAGAATTTCTAGGCGCAGTCAAGGTGTTGAGGGAGTCCAGCTTGGTGACCTTAGGATCTCGTCTCTGCTATTTGCAGACGATGTGGTCCTTATGGCCTCATCAGGCTGTGACCTTCAGCGTTTACTGGAGCGGTTTGCAGCTGAGTGTGAAGCTTCTGGGATGAGACTCAGCACCTCCAAATCCGAGGCCATGGTTCTCAGTCGGAAACGGGTGGACTGTACCCTCCGGGTTGGGAGTGAGGTCTTGCCTCAGGTGGAGGAGTTTAAGTATCTCGGGTTCTTGTTCACGAGTGTGGGAAGGTTGGAGCGTGAGATGGACAGACGAATTGGTGCAGCATCGGCAGTAATGCGGTCACTGTACCGGACCGTCATGGTGAAGAGAGAGCTGAGCCGGAAGGCAAAGCTCTCTGTTTACCAATCAATCTACGTTCCCACCCTCACCTCTGGTCATGAGTTATGGGTCATGACCAAAAGAACGAGATCGCGGATACAGGCGGCGGAAATGAGTTTCTTTCGTAGGGTGGCTGGACTCACCCTAAGAGATAGGGTGAGGAGCTCGGCCATCCGGGAGGAGCTCAGAGACGAGCCGCTGCTCCTTCACATCGAGAGGAGCCAGTTGAGGTGGCTCAGGCATCTAGTCCGGATGCCTCCCGGGCGCCTCCCTGGTGAGGTGATTCGGGCATGCCCAGTCGGGAGAAGGCCCCCGGACACAAGACCTAGGACACGCTGGAGGGACTATGTCTCACAGCTGGCCTAGGAACGCCTTGGTGTCCTCCCGATGGAGCTGGAAGAGGTCGCTGGGGACCGGGAAGTCTGGACTTCCCTACTGAAGCTGCTGCCCCCGCGACCCGGATCCGGATAACCGAAGATAAATTGATGGATGGATGGATGGAACTAATTGGTTAATTAATTTTATAGTAATTACATGTTCAACATGTGTATTTTGAATGGTCACATTTTGATAAAGTTTCACTGATAAATACCACTGATAAACAATCGCATGTACTTTGACAAGTGACGACGCTACAACGCAAATTAGAGGTCGCGGTTGGACCAGATATCAGCTGGGAGAAAAACAACAACAAAAGAATACTCACTTGGCCTTCAAGCGGCTGTTTAATTACACCAAATTAATCCTGCATATGACATCCCCTCCCTCCGACACGTCATCAACACACACCCCTCCTTTAAACTTCCCACCTGCCAACAAAAGAAAACAAATGAAATTTCAAACCTTTACACGCCCCAAAAAACTGTGCAATTGTGCACCAGCCGTTCCAGGGGTCTCATCAAATTCCTTCCCAGAGCCAACATGGCAGGAGTTGTGCCTGTCGGCTCGTGGACTGCTGTGTTGAGCGCGAGACAAAACTCAGGATCCGATTGACTCGTTCTGTCATGTTGGTTAGGGGGTGATAAGTGGTGATTAGTTTATGGGACACTCCCCAAGCTTCACATAGACGGGACATTACCTGACTTGTGAACTGGGGCCCACGGTCTGACACCATGAACTTGGGAACCCCCCAGCGGGTGAAAATGTCATTTTTTAAAACCACCACCATCAGTACTGAGTTCTGGGCCTTGCTAAGTGGAAACGGACCCATGAAGTCAACTCCAATCATCTCTTCAGTGGCTTTAACTTCGGAGGACTGAAGATCACCACTAAGCTTGTCGTTGGGGCTCTCACGTGACCCCAAACATCTTTTCACACTGTGGGCCACCAAGCCACTTCCAAAACCTTTATGAGGGTCTTCATTCTCCCAAGATGACCTCCAAAGGGACTGTTGTGGAAGTAGGCTAGGAACTGTGGCACTAAAGCAGCAGGCACTAAGAGTTGGTATTTGTAACCGCCATGCTTGGATGGTACTCCTCTGTGCCACACCCCTTGCTGGAGCTGATAGTCAATGCGTCCTGGCTTGATTTGGAGAACAGAAGGTCCACACTCCAGACAAGTCTTATCCATTTTCTGGGCTTCGGCAATGTCTTGAGGGGTACTTGGGAGATCCGACCAGTAGGTTTTCGGGACAGCCAGATATACCCACCCTCGGGGGCCTGGGGTGCATGCGATAAAGGCTTCAGGCACCACATTGCAGCAACCCTTTTTGTAATGGACCCGAAAGGAGAAACTTTGCAGCCTCAGGGTCCATCGTGTAAGTCGGGAAGACGTCTTGGTGCAACTAAAAGCCCAGGAGAGTGCACTGTGATCTGTGAACACATCAAAGGTGGTCCCCTCCAGGAAATGTCTCCACTTCTCAACAGCCCAAACAACAGCCAAACACATTTTCTCTGCAGTGGAATAGCCAACCTCCGCACCGTGGAGGGCTCTGGAGGCAAAAGCAATTGGCCGTTCCTCACCTTCTATGCACTGCATCAGGACACCGGCCAGGCCCACATCGCTAGCATCACAGTGGACCTAGAAACTGACATGTGGATGGGGTTGCGCAAGAACTAGTGGTGAATGCAACAAGGCTTTAAGGTGGTCGAAGGCCTCTTGGCAGTGCAAACTCCATTCCCAGGAAACATTCTTCTTTTTTAGATGGTTTAGGGGAGCTGCAATGTCAGCTAGCCTGGGGATGAACTTGTGGTACCAGCCAACCAATTCCAGAAACCTCTGTAGACGTTTTAGGTTGGTCAGCGGTGGATAGGAATTTATTGCCAAGGTCTTTGCAGGATCCACTTCCACCGCTTTTCCAAAAACCATCCCAGAAAGGTGAGCTGTCGCTGAAGTAGGTGGAACTTTTTTACATTGAGCGTCAGGTTTGCGTGGTGTAATTTTGCAAACACAGCATCAAGCTCGAGAGGGTGTTGTTTTTCCGTCTTTGAGAACACAATGATGTCGTCTATGTCAGTGTTTTTCAACCTTTTTTGAGCCAAGGCACACTTTTTTAATTCCAAAAATCCCAAGGCACACCACCAGCAGAAAATGTAAACATTAATCTCTGTAGCCTATAGAAACAATATAAAGTCAATAAAAAGTGTTGCCACCTACTGCTATTTAGCTTATTACATGATTACTCTGCCGATCTTTGGACAGCACAGCCACTCAGCAATGGCACATTATTGGCGGACTCATTTTCAAAAAATATTTATACACCAGTTAGGTGAAAGTGGATGATTTCCCACGGCACACCAGACACTACACCACGGCACCGGGACAGTGGTTGAAAAACACTGGTCTACGTACAAAAAAAAAACATGCTCTTCGTAATTAGCTCAATCAAGACGGTTTCAAATGCTGGAAGGTAACCCCGGCATTGCGCAGTCCAAAAGGCATGACTTTAAAATGGAACAGGCCTAGATGGGTGGTCATGGCTGTTTTTGGTTTGCATTCCTCATCCATGGCCACTTGCCAGTATCCACTATGCAAGTCCAGGGAGCTAAAATATGTGGCCCCCTCCAAGGACTAGAGTATCTCATAAACAAGGGGCATACGCTTCATGCAACGTCTTGGCTTTAAGGCCACACAGAACCGGGGTGTTCCGTCCTTTTGAGGAGTCAGCACTATTGGAGAGGCTCAAGGTGATGTAGATGGCTCAATCACCCCATTGCTGAGCATTTTCTTGATCTGTTCTTCAATGATTTGTTTTTTTTGGCAGGACACTCTGTAAGCCCTCCGCCTCACTGGCACCTCATCCGAGGTCCTGATTTGTATGGGTGATCACCTTGTTGGCGCCAGTGGTCTCAGTCCAAACCATTGGCCAAATCTACAGTAGCGGCCGCACCACTTCAGGCTGAGCTTCCAACAGGGGAATGTCTGACAGATTGTCTTTGGGTTCCTCATTGACCGCCATGTAAAAATTAATCGAGGTACTAGAATGATTCCAGCATAGCTTATCTCTGGTCTTGTGGAGAAATTTGAAGTCTTTTCTACCCAGCATGACATACTTGCAGAGATGAGGCTTCAGGATTATCTGTGTCATGGTCATGAAGTCGAGACCCAGTAACAATGGCATACACAACTGGTCATCGGCCATTACATGTATTCCCAGTGTACCGTGGAAGTCTTGCAGGCTGAGGAGCAGGGTGGCTTTTCTAATTGCTCCATTCTCTGGCCTATTGGCCACGATGAACTTTATTTCCCTCGGTTGCAGCACTTTGCTTTCTTTCCTTATAGCATGCCATAAGGAGTGGCTCATCAGGGAATAGGAGCACCCAGAGTCCAGCTTCTGGCCTGACCTTTTTGGTAGGTGAGACTGCTGGACACGGCTCAAAAAGTCTTTGGTGTTACGCCATTCCCTTTCTATCAGGGAACCCACCTTAGCCACCTGCTCCACCGTGGAGACAATACGTGGACAAAACAATGTTAAAAATGTTTTATAATGCATTTGTAGAGTGTTTTGACCTTTTGCATGGTTTGCTGGTTTAGAGGTGCAACAGAAGCTCCAAAAAAACTCACTCCAAAGAATAGGTCAAACTGCCAGCAAAACCCAGGGCCTTACTCTGAACAGTCTGCATGTCTCGAGCCAAAGACAAGGCTCATAAAATACTTCATACCGTAAACATCCACTGTTTAGCGAGTTTGAGCTGCTTCCTTCAGGTCAGAGGTTCAGGTGCCCTGCTTTCACCAAAACAGGTCAAGACATACATTCATACTTCAGGTGATTGGGCAGCTGAAAAAATTTATACATTCAATTTAGTTTAATATCAGTTTTAGATTTTGCTCAGCTGAACTGAGCAGGCCGATGATGAAATAACCAAATTTCAATTTTTAATGTTACATGGAAATCCAACAATGTTATCCACGGTTTTTGGTCAAGCCTATTTTTTAGGTTTTTATGTACGATTATGGCTTATATTATATTATTATATTATACGAAATACAAAATACATACAACCAACAATAAAGCTTGCTTTCACCGCTGCCACGTGCGGCGATTGGAACACCCATATACATGAAATCTTCCAAGATGAAATCTTCCTAATGCACAAAATAATCATCCGGCTTACTTATGTCTTCATATGATGCACACAGAGTAATGGACAACTTCGCACTCTGTCTAAATATAGTAGTGTATGTGATACATATAATACAGTAGTATATATTTGACAGATTTGTTTGTTGTTCATACGGAATAAACAAGCTTACATCATTTTAAACACTATAGTTTCCAACATTGTGCTATAAAGGTGATATACAGTATTGTTGCATATAGACGCATATATACAGTAGTGTTCAAAATAATAGCAGTCCAATGTGATTAACGAGAGCACTGTTAATAATATATTTGTATTGCTTCATGGCAAACAAGTTACCAGTAGGTGCAGTAGATTCTCAGAAAACAAACAAGACCCAGCATGTATGATATGCACACTATTAAGTCTGTGCAATTGTGCAATTAGGTACAAGGGGTGTGTCCAAAGAAATAGCAGCGTCTGCCAATGACTTTACAATCTCAAAACTATTTTGTACAAACCTTTTTTGTTTCTAGGATTTGGCAATCCCGTGAATTACTAAACTAATATTTATTTGTATTACCTTGAAACAAATTCTAGATTACGATTGTACGTACATTACAGCCATATAATTTATCTTATTTAGTATGGATTGTTCAAAACTGTGACAGGAACAACTGCAAATTTAAAGCACTAAATCAATACAGAACCACCATGCACCTGGAGTTTATTTTCCAGAGAAGTTGTGTACAACAACTATGCACATTAGCACTCAATAAGGTCATCAGATCTTAGCTTTATGCATTCCCACGTACTGCAGTCTCAGCATTTGGGAGCAATATGAGGTAAAAGAAAAAGTAGTTATAGTAGTGTGTTTAAAGACCATCAAACAGTGGGACAAATCGTCGCATCAACTTTTCTTAACTTTATATTATGTTTGAATAAAACAATGGCCCATATTTCCAATATTAATATCCCTTTACATAAACTTTGATGTAGTTATTGTAGTTGCATATTGAATCATATACCACAAATACATTTACATCCCTACTTATTATAGATAAAAACCTATTTTAGACTTAGACAGACTTTATCGAACTACAGGGGAAATTGCTTTGTTACAGTAGCTCAATTGTAGAAGAAAAAGACAAAACACTCTTAAATTAAAAAAAAAAAAAGCAATATAAATAAAATAATATTTGATATTACACTATAGTATATACTGTAAGTATAATAAAATAAATTAAAAAGAATGTAAGTAACAAAGAGAGTATGAGAAATTATATTATTTACAAAGGGTGTAACAATTCGTTTTTACAACGATTTGATTCGTATCACAATTTGTGGTTGCCGAGTCCATTCAAGGACAATATTGGTTCATTTAGCACAATTAAATCCGAAACGATTCAGTAACTTAAAATCGATTCAGTAACTTTTTAGTCAAAAATTCAAGCAGTCTGATGGTTAAAAAAAAAAAAAAGCGGGGTACTGGACAGTGCAGGTGAAGTTTAATAAATTCCCTTTGCTTTTTGTAAGAGCATCAGGTATACATGCACAGACGCTATTAAAGGTACGAGGAGGTGTTTGATTAACTCGCTTATAATTGCAAGACACAATGGAACAAAAAAATGGAACATACGCCACAACAACAGAGGCTCCCAAGCCCCCTATTCAACCAGAACACAAACATGCACAAACATAACGCTCGCTACGAACCTTTTATCTTGTCCTGAAGCTCCCGTCCGTGAGTTCGAAAGGCTTAAAATTGGACTTAACTGGATGTGGTTCAACACTATAAATCCCATACCAAATTGAAGAGGAAGAAGTCATCTAGCTAACAAGCCTGTATACCAATGAAAATACATCCCATATCCTATCCTGAACAATTGCACATTTAAAGACGTCCACACGGACTCTTCTAACAGAGCGCGCACGCTCAGCGTCACATGACGTCAACGGTGCGCCCCAGTCAACAGGCATGACTAATCGACTTAGGATAAATCAAACTGTTACAAGGGTAACGTTTAACGTCCTTATCATTAAAATAGCTAGAAACACACACCCATATAAAATCCGCAGTGCTTAAATTCAATGCTTTATTTCCTAGTATCGATTCAATCAATTGATTACCTTTCAAATTAGATCAATATATATCGGCTGGAATTGCAAATTGGCGAACACAGATTTATGTAGCTGGATTATAGGAATATGAATCGATACATCGTTACACCCCTGATATTTACAAAATAGTGTGTAAAAATATGGCAATTACAAGTGAAGTACTCGTGACACGTAACTATGGGCATTGTGCGATTAATCGCGATCAAATATTTTAGGGGATAGACAGCCCTAGTTAAAATGTTAGAAAATCTTTCTGGTGGTGTAATTTAGTGGTTCAGTGAGATTTAGCCAAATCTCAAGTCAAACTGACTTATGGGGTTTAAAAACAGCACCACCATGTGGTAATAGCACACGCAACATGTTGCATGTGCATGTTGTGACAAATATTCACTCCTTTGGGTGCATCAGCCCAGAAGTAGACACTGCGAGCTGAATCATAATTCTATGCCATACCTCTTATCTTACCCTCTTACTCACTAGCTTTTACTCTTTCACAGGAATAAGTGGCATCCTTTCTTTGGAAAGATTTTGTGGGAGAACATCAACAACAATAAGAGAGTGAGGCCAAAACAGGGAGGTTTTTAAACCTTGAAATACTGCTTGACAAGGTTTATACATTTGTTGATCATAAATTTTGTTATATAGTTATTTCTGTTCCAAATGTATATTTGTTTTTATGGATGTCGTTGTGATAGTGCTGGTAAAGCGGTTATTTCTTAGACTTGTTGTTTTGCAATTAATGTCACAGATTGAAAAAATGTGTGCTTTTCACTTATAAAAAGTTGTTGTGACGTAGACTATAAAACACTGAAATTATGTATGCACTTTACCTTGGAGGCAGGAAACATAATATGAACAATTTAATTATCTCATCTTAAGGGGGAGAGGAAGGGCGTGAAATGAAGGGCAAGGGCTAAGGGGTAGAATTAGGAGTACAGTACATACAGTCATGACTGCAGAATTCTCCACAGAGCACTTAACGGAACGGACTTCAGCCCAGTCAGAGCCAAACACCACACACACACACACACAGACACACAGTCATTCAACTCATTCACCATTAAAAGAGATAAGGTGCTGACTTTTGGTGCATTGACTGACCAGCTATATCACAATAGGCTCCGCCTCTGCCTGTCTGGAGGAGACTGATAAAGCCTGTCACTCACTTTTTTGTGTATGTGGACCGTTCTTGTAATGAAAAAAACTGATTTTGAGCCAGAGAATTAGCAGGAGGCTAAAAACCAAAAAATTACCAAATGCAATTGATAGCAAATTTGAAAAAAACAGCTCAAATTGCTCTTCCCACCATGGGCCACAAACTGAAAAATGAAAAGATCCTGGGACAATTTTGAAGTTTTTCATTTTTTGAACAGGCTACAACCAACCCATGTTGACACACTAAGACATTATACTATATATTTAAAGATAAAACAGCCTCTAGGTCAGCTGTTTTTAGTAGTACATTTCAACCTTTTCTCATTATATCAGACCTTTTTCAACGTGTGCTGTATCTTAGTTTTCTTTTAAATTGTTTTTTGGAGTGTGCCCTGGGTCAATAAATAAACAATAAACAATGTGCAGGCCTCAAATGGTCCTCAAGTTGCCCTTTGGGCACCCCTGCTCTAGATAAAATGTTTCTTTATTCTTTTTCTCTCTGTGTGTCCTCCTGCCTACTGCTACATACAAGTCAGAGAAATCCAAAAGGTGGCTCCCAAAAAATAAATGTCAGATTTCCCTGCAAATTCACTTTTCAGCTGCAAAAATCCCAGCTTGTCAAAAACTGTTCAATGAGTCCACCAGTGGACTCATAACTGTCATTTATTTTCAATTAATCTCCAATATAAAGACAAAAAAATGAGACGCGTGAACCCTTGCGCCTCCACTACTGCCTTTTTGGAGTTTTTTGTGCATCCGGACTCAGTTGACTGTATGAACTGTAATTTTGCCCACAAAGACAACTGAAGTTATCTTAGGAGGCTTATACTTTATTTAAATTACTTTTTAATTACATTTTTATTAATTTAATGTATTAATTTTAAATAATTTCTGTTGAATTACACCAACTTAGCAAAACATTTGGACTATAGTATGCCTCCAACTTTGTAAACTGTTCTGGGACCTTCTCAGTACCCTTTGAAAACAGCTGAATTAGATCGTTTAAGAAATTTTGGACAGTTGTGGACAATGTTTTCAGTTTTGGGAAGTCATTTTTCTGTTTGTAGTCCACAAAGGTATGTTTAGAGGAGTCTGGTGTAGAAGAAATTCTCACCTTTGTAATGACTTAGAGCAGGTCCAAAATCATTCACTGCTGACATCACGGAAAATTCTTCTGAATAAATTAACTCCATATTGTAGTTCTGATGGTGTTCCAATACGGTTGTCCATTGGGCGGCCGAGAGACGGTTGAACTTGCTGCTTTGCTGAGTGTGTAAAACATATTTCAGTGCAGCAGCAAGCAGCTTAGCAGAGGTCAATAGGCACACACACCACTTGGTGATAAATACAGACCAGGTAGGCACTAAATATTGATGCTCAGTAGTGCTGAACCTGTACGTCTCACTTGAATTGCTTGGCACTGAATTCTTGACTGTGGGTCATTGCAACTTTGCAGCAGCGGAAACATCCATAGCATCTCTCAGAGATTCATTATATGTCATAGGTACATACTCTCACATACTCTCATTGCCATTTCTTAAGCACACCTAGAAGACAGTAAATCCTCCCTGATTCAAATTTGTTAGAGTGAGAGTGTTTGGGAGAAGACTGGCTCTTGCAACCTTCAAGGTGTTTTTTCGTAGTAAAACACGAGGCTTCAAATTTGAAATAATTGTATTGAATCGATCCATCAATTATTTATTTTGGTTCAATTTGTTGTGGCCATGGCACAGTTCAACCAAAGCAGATCACTGATCCCGCTCACCTCTTTCATGGGTTACTTTGACAGATCAAATCCAATTGTTCCATGGTGCTTTTCAATGCAGCTTCATGAAATGAAAGACCATTGAATACATTTAAAAGGCCAATTGGTGAAGAAAAAGTTTATCACAATTTAATAAATCACTGCATGCGAATCAAACAGAAGAAAATGATTCGCTGTGGCGACCCCTGATGCAGGGATAAGCCGAAAGGGGAAAAAAGAAGAATGGTCAATCTAATGGACAAATTATTATTCATTTTATTGCAAAGATGTACTCTTCATGTAAAAATATTATTATGTGTCACTATTGATTTTATGATGTATTATATTTCACTGCTTAACAACATTGTAGATCCTGGTTTACAGCAAAACAAACTTGATGGTTGTGTGTTTTGGCAGTTGGGTGAGGACACGTTCAACCGCGCCAAGCTTTTAAACGTGGGCTACACGGAGGCCCTGAAGGATGGTGACTACAACTGCTTCATCTTCAGCGATGTGGACCTGATCCCCATGGATGACCGCAACCTCTACCACTGCTACGAGCAACCCAGGCACTTTGCCATCGCCATGGACAAGTTTGGCTTCAGGTGAGGCCCTGATGAAGATGCTTATCAAACTTTACCTCCACCGTTTGTCTGTGCACCCACCTCCCAGATAAATAGATATTTTATTAATCTCCAGGAGAAATTCATGTTTCCAGCATCTCTCAAAAATGTCAAAATAAACAGAATCACTTAATCACAAAATACAACAAACAAGGCAAGACAGGAGATATAAGAAAAGAAACATTTAAAAAATCTGATGAATAAATAAATCTGGAACAGATCACTTTTAGTTTGTAGTGCAATGATACATAATAATTAGGGATGTTCAATATTGGCTTTTTGCCGATATTGTCCAGCTCTCAATTTCGGATTTCGATATCAACCGATATCGATATGTGTCTTTCTTCCACTTTTTACTGTCTGTATATGAGTGCTATTGGCCAGGGGTGCTGTATAAAGAGGAAGAGTCAGGACAATGTCCCTTGACTGCCAGGGGTCTCAAAAAATAGGTAATTATTAATCATTCATTCATTCATTTTCTATGCCGCTTATCCGCATTAGGGTCGCGGGTATGCTGGAGCCTATCGACTTTTGGGATCGCCAATGAAAAGGCATTTGCTGATCTCGTGATTTTCAATTTCTCGTAAAATCGTCCAGTGCAGATCGGTGGTCGACCCATAGCTTTATTGGTTTCCATCATGTGTCACGTTTTTATGCCAATATCGGGCCGATAATATCGGTGGACCGACAGAGCCAAAGTCCTGCATCAAAGTCCTGGATCAGTTTTTCATACTGTCCATTCCAGATACATTCCATGACGGCCGTGTCGTCCGCATACTAAAAGTCGGACGTGTACAGGCTAAACAGAACAGTGGAGGTATTAAGTCCTCTTGGCAAGCCAAAGATCAATTTGAGGCCGCCGGGCCTTACTTTTTAAATCAACATTGAATATCTACGCAGTAGGGGTACACAAATAAAAAATGAAAAACAATTAGTACCAACTACTCACAATTACAAGTGCACGTGAACGCCCCACTGCACGAAGAGAATGGCGATGAGGGAGACCGAGCGTGAATTTGTTCATTGCTGTGTGTGAACAAATAGTAGGTTGCATTATTATTTTGTGAATTAAGAGCAGTGGTTCCCAAACTACGGCCCGCGGGCCGGATAAGGCATTTACCCCGACCCCCTGAACAATGCCAGAGATGCATTAAAGGGCGTGGAAAGGGTTGTTGTTTTTTTACTGTAAATGCCATTTTTTTCTCAGTTTGATATGTAAGCCCATTCAAATCATTCTACAAAATGTGGTTGTAATAGAAAGCCAATATATAAAGTTATGTACGTTTAAAAAATTCAGAAATGTGAATTTGCACCCACAGGGACTTTAACATAATTAGTTAATTGACCACTAGAGGGCGAGTTGATCACGTCATATTTGCTACAAGTCAGAATCAGCTGAGGTAGTCAACATGGAGTCAAGTGACGAAGGAAGCAGTGATTTCGAGGATGATTTTGTCCGTAGCAAGTCGCATTTGGAGCTTCAAGCTTATATGTTTGAACCAGTCGTACACCAGAAACACAAGGATGAAGGCATTTCCAGTGTTGATGTTGAGGAGGAAGAAATAGAGGAGGAAACAATGACTGGCAAGTTGCCATCTTTTTTGTTTACATACGCATACAGTACATGTACAATCTTCAGTAAGCCGTCATAGCCTGGCAAAACAAACGTTATCATCTATAAGCTATCCTTACCAGTCATGTTTTTACTAGATCCTTTTTTAATGCTTGCAGATTTTCTATTCATGCCAAGCATATTTTTTTACCAATTTATTTATTTTTCTTTTTAAGTGTCAATGTGACAAGCTGTGTGCTCCACAAACATTGGGGACAATTTCAATGTGTTGTTGGGACTATTCTCCAGTCATGCCAAAGAAGGAGGAATTTGAGCCAGATACTCTTAAATGCGTTGGATCAGATGGAAATGCATAGTACCGCGTACCATCCTTTTCTTTTGTATTGTGGCGAGTACCTTTTGTGCAGGTTGGAGCAGCACAATAAACCATTTTTTCTCAAAATCAAATAAAACCACGTGAAAATAAAGTCCCAAGCACAATAAAAGCATGCTGTGATTGTGTGCCCTGTATGGGACGCATTTGTCTGTGTCAGATCTGACGTCACGCGTCAGAAATTGTCGAGCGATCTCGATCATTCCGAGTGCGTCGGACAATACAGGTTCGTCTGCTAGGGTTTCTTTTCATCAAAATTGCATAGTAAAAACCCGATAAAGGGCTGTAAAACCAATTTCTAGCTGTTTATGTCCATTAAAACTCTCTTAAATTCTACATTAGATGCATTTGGAAATTCGTCTTTCTATGTCCTTTAAGATTTTATTTTTTTTCAGTCTGGCCATACGAACGAGACTGGCCCTGTTTAGGCGTAGCCATAGTTCTTGCAAACGGGAGATATTTTTCTGCGCTTTGCCCTGTCATCCTCACGTCTCATTCTCATTAAAAGGAAGGTTTCTAAAAGCTCCAGTCAAAGTGGAGATTTGTGAATTTCTCCGGATCCTTGTCATCACTCTACACACGTACCTCAAGCAGCTCTTGCCTTTGTTTGGCTGCGGGTGTACTGCTCACCTGCTCAGCGTCTGACGTTGGACGAGATGGAAGTACTGGGCGAGGGAGCAGGGCTGTCTAACCCCAAATATTTAGTTTTGATGCCAAAAGACATTGTGGTAGTAGTGGGAGAGTATAAAGAACGAGACTCCCAAATCTGCTCCTGTGTCTGCTTCGTCGATATTTGCTTCCTATAGTCTTCATTTTTGTGGTTAGGAAAGCCCAAGCTATCTCTCCCCTCACATGGCCAAACTCAATGGACGTCTTGTGTGACACTTGTTGCATTGACTTGTGTTGTCGCTTTTTGCTATTGTAAGTTGCATTTGTTAAATAAAGTTGGTTAAATAAAAAAAGCTTTGCTTGTTTTTTATATTTATCTTCTTTGTTTTTCCTCACCCTGATTTTCTGTTTACCTGTATTTTTTTTGTCATGAAAAAATAAACAAAAGTCACGTGTGCACGAACAAGTAACTGCCTTTATGTGACGTGTTGAGGAAGTGACGTCAAGGGACGAGCAGTATTACTGCAAAAATAAAGTGGTAAAGTGGTAAAAATAAGTGTACTGTGTTCAAAATGGACCTCTAAAAAATTTAAACGAACTTTGGGGAAAAAAATAAAACAAATTTCAAAGGGCCCTTCTGGAATAAAATATATGTAGGTTTATTACTTTTTATTCTTATTATCTTTTTAACAGTGCTCATGTGAAACTTTAACGTCCAAATGTGACCATGCAAAACATACATTTTTGACCCAGAATGAACCAATTTATTATGTTCAATGTTTGAAATTAATCAATTTTATTTGTAAGTTTAGGTTTTTTAAGTTTGCAGTAGTAGGAGGTACATGGCTTCAGGTCAAAGGTCTGAAGGGGTACGCGACTGTAAAAAGTTTGGGTACACATTACTGCAAGGATTCCTAGCCACTGTACTGCAGCATGTTAGTTTGCTATGAGAGATCATCTGCTGTGCAGCGGGAAATTCTGAAAGTACACTTATTTGGTCCCAAAATTAATATTTACAGTATTTACTTCAAATGTAGTATCTAATGTGTTTTTGTTCATCTATCTATATCACCAACATAGTATAGCCCCAAGCCTAGCAATTACAGTAAATGATCTTCAACTAGATGGCAGAAGGTACATTGGTAACCTGTGTATCCACTTGTTACCATTCATACGCCACAATAAGTCAGAATATGTACTTATTGTGACATTTTGTTGGATTGTGTGACGTAAGATTTTTCATTTTAAATCATGTGCCTTAGCTCAGTATGGGTTGTGGAACACTGCATTACACAGGCCTTCGAGTCTCACTAAGAAAGTCCAGACTTCCCGGTTCCTAGCCACCTCTTCCATTTCCATCGGGAATATACCAAGGCATTTCCAAACCAGCTGTGAGACATAGTCCTTCCAGCATGTCCTAGGTCTGCCCCGGGGTCTTCTCCCGACTGGGCATGCCCGGAACACCTCACCAGAAAGGCATCCAGGAGGCATCCAGACTAGATGCCCGAGCCACCTCAACTGCCTCCTCTCGATGTGAAGGAGCTCCTCCCTATCTCTTAGGGTGAGTCCAGCCACCCTACGGAGGAAAATAATTTCCAGCGCTTGTATCCGCAATCTTGTTTTTTCGGTCATGACCCATAGCTCATGACCATAGATGAAGGTGGGAGCATAGATCTATTGATAAATAAAGAGTACAGCAACTGCATTAATGCAGACGCTGCGCCGATAGATCTGTCGACCTCACGCTCCAACCTTCCCCATTTGTGAACACGACAAAGAACTCTTCCACCTGGGACTAGACTTTACTTGCTATCCAATCCACCCATTTCCAACTGAGAACCCTTGCCTCGGGTTTGGAGGTGCTGAGTCTCATCCCATTAACTTCACACTCAGCTGCAAACTGCCAGACAGTAAACACTGAAGGTCACAACCCAATGAGGCCATCAGGACCACATCATCTACGAATAGCAGAGAGATCTTAAGAAACTGCAAACTGCAGACTGCACCCTCTTGATGCTTTGGCAGCCCCTAAAAATTCTGTCCATAAAAGTTATGAACAGAATTGGTGACAAAGGGCAGCCTTGGCGAAGGTCAACGTTCACCGGAAACAGGCTCGACTTACTGCTGGCAATGCGAATTAGGCCGAATGGCACGCAGTAGCGCGCCACCTATCCCGTACTCTTGGAGCCCCCCCTACAGGACACCATGAGAGACGTGGTCAAATACCTTTTCCAAGTCCACAAAGCACATGTAGACCGGTTGGGCAAACTCCCACGTACCCTCTAGTACTCTTGTATGGGTGTAGAGCTGGTCCAGTGTTCTGCAACCGGGACGAATACCACATTGCACCTCCTCGGGTCGTTCCGGGCGGCTATTAATAAGCCCACACCAGCTCGCCACCTCTCCCCTGCAGCAACTCCAGAGTAGAAGAAAGTCCAGCTCCTTCCCCACAAGAAAAGTAACATTCCATGTCCCAAGAATCAGATTTGGCTGCCAAAGACCAGGTCTCCCAGGCGCCCACCCTCGATGGCCAACCAGATTGCAATGCACCGGACCCTTATGCTTGCCCCTGCAGGTGGTGGGTCTGGAGGGGGAAATCCTGTGTGGCTTCTTCGGACTGAGCTCGGCCGGGGTGAAGGCCCGACCCCCGGGTGCTCGCCTGCAAGCACCTCCCCCAGACCTGGCTCCAAGGTCAAACACAGTATCCCACGTCCGAATGATGTGCGACCTCTCCTCTTGATTTTTTCCATAGGGTCTTCTGAATCACTCTTCGTCTGGCCTGTCACCTAGGACCTGTTTGTCTTGGGAGACCCCACCAAGGGCATATAGTCCCCGACAACGTTCGTCCTAGGATCACTCGGGCGCTCAAACCCCTCCACCACGATAGGTGGTGATGTACGGAGGAGAGTTATTAGACAATTATTGTGACGGAGGAGAATTATTGTGGGATAATTACAGTATTGTGGTACATAAAAACACAACCATTACCAATTGTTTTCAATATAACAGTGTCATATTTGTTATGCTGGGGCTTTTTTAGCATTTACATTTTATAATGGTTCTGCTTCCATTTCTTTACAATAATGTTGTGCAGGTGTACCTAATGTTGTATCTGGTGAGTGCACATCAGTATGTCGACTTGCTTATTTTCACATGTCCTCTGCTGCAGGCTACCCTATGCAGGATACTTCGGAGGAGTGTCAGGGCTCAGTAAAAAACAGTTCCTGAAGATCAATGGCTTCCCCAATGAGTACTGGGGCTGGGGAGGGGAGGACGATGACATCTACAACAGGTATGTGATGAAAAATCGCGCCTGATTCTTTCTAATTAATAGTCTCAATCAATGTTTTTCATGACTGTCTCAAGTTGAGTCATGATATGAGAAGCATATTTACTTGACAGCAGGACAGTAACGTGATTTAGAGCTGCTTTCAATCGCATGTAGGATCATAAATTGAATTTACTGTCTTGGCAGATAGTTGTTGAGACTTTATATTATCTGATAAAATGGTTGCCTGCCTTCTAAATGAACGCATGACTTAATAAAAGTGAGAATAGTAACGAGGACCTGATCGACATGAGAATATTTTTATCAGATCTAGCTCCACTAGGCCAGTAAACGCTCAAGATATCCCCAGAGATATTTTGCGGCGGATCTAATTCTACTTTTTTTCCATGAGGTGACGTGCAGGAATATGATTAATATCAAACTCTCAATTGCCCACATGAAGCCTTCTGCATTTTAAAATAGCTTCAATTCGCCTCCATAAATAACACTTCTTGCTTAAAAGTGCTAATCTCAAAATACAACCTTTATGTTAGACTTGATTTTATATATATATATATATATATATATACAGTACAAATGAGTAATTTTCTGCACTCAATTTAGCTTCAGGAATTTAGCTTCAACAAACTTCAACTAACTACCTGTAGTGTAGCATTGTATACAGTTTGGGCTGGTTCACCACTTTCTGAAACCAGCAAAGTGGGTGGTCGAGGATCGTCTCATCAATAGTGATTGGCGTGATATATTTGGCTTCAATCGATTAAAATATTTAATCGTGATTAATCACACTTTGTCCATAGTTGACTCATAATTAATTGCATTTAATCACAGGCTCTTTATTTGTAGTTGCCATATTTTTACACACTATTAGTAAATATGCAAAAAAAAGTATTTTATATTCTCTTTAGTACCTATATTATTTTATATTATTATAGTATATAATACTGATTGCATTGCATTTTTTTTTTTTTAATGTGTGTTTTGTCTTTTTCTACTACAATTGACCTACTGTAACCAAGCAATTTCCCTTGTAGTTCAATAAAGTCTGTCTAAGGGATATCAATATTGGAAATATGGACTATTATTTTATTCAAAAATAATGTACATTTAGAAATGTCCCAGTTTTTTCATAATTTTCATGTTTAATGCGAGAGGCGATTTGTCCCATTGTTTGACATCCTTGAAAGCGCCTTCTTTGTTCTCACACGCTGCACAGAATTCTACTGTCTTTTTACCCTTTTTTTTTTTACCTTTTTTCTTTCAAAATAGTGTTGACAGTAATAATGTTTGTAATTTGTAAAACAATTATCATCCAGCAAAATTTGATATTGTGACAGGCATAATTTAAAGTCAAATGGAGGGCACTACTTCACTGCAACTGGCACCATTTAAATATGTCGATGCAAATGACAAAATTTATTTATGTTTTGTATGTGACTAACTGGCAACCAGTCGAGGGTGTACCCCAATTTTTGCCAAAGGTCCGTCGGGAAAGGCTCCAGCATACCCCTGCGACTGTAGCCTATCCCAGCTGACTTTGGGTGGGAGGCGTAAATGTTCCAAATCCAAATTTAAGAGGTATAAAAATATATAAAATTTTATCCCATCAAGCCGCACGGTGGATGAGTGGGTAGTATGTTGGCCTCACAGTCAGGAGGTTGAGGGGAGCGTGCTTGGGTTTTCTCCAGGTACTCCGGTTTCCTCCCACATTCCAAAAAACATGCATGTTAGGTTAATTGGCGATTCTAAATTGTCCATTAGAGTGTAAATGTGAGTGTGAATGTTTGTTTGTCTATATGTGCCCTGTGATTGACTAGTGACAAGTCCCCGCCTCTTGCCCAAAAGCCAGCTGGGATAGGCTCCATCATACCCACGACCCTAATGAAGATAAGCGTTATAGAAAATGAATGAATGAATGATCCCATCAAAGAAAAAGTCAGCAAGTCTTTTTTTGGTCTGTGTCATGTACATTTGACACGTTAGTCTGTTGACTTTATTCTTGCCAGTGCCTTAAAATATGCTTGAGTATATGATGTGCTGTAAGATACTGTAAAGTACTGTAAAAATGCTGCTTTGATATGATTGGCATCTTTATTTTATAATGTAAGATTACTATCTAAGTCAACAAAAATATACTGTACAATCGAATCGTATTTAATTGAATCGTACAGTTTGTACATTGCATCAAATTGAATTGTTCTGTTTTTCAAATATATTTTTTGAATCACATCGTAACCAGTCTATCTAGAGTCTAATTGCATTGTCTATGACAAAGAGATTTACAGTCCTGGTGAATAGACAACCATGTTTACATTAGATGTGTAAGTGAATGGACACACCTGTGGATAGAATGACTGCATGATATATTATTATGTACGGCTGTGAATCAAAAAACCTTTATTAATTATGACAGACATAGACATAGACATTTACAAATTTTAAACTGTGACAGACATAATTACATTATAAATGGCATTATACATTAAATTAAGAGTCTATGTGAATGGATTTTTTTATGTTGTGTTTGTGTGATTGGATATAAATTGTTGTATTATTTACATGAATTGACAGCCATGTTAACACGATGCGTGCATGTAATGAGACAGACATGTTTGTGTGGGTGTGTGCATGCATACAGTATGTTAGTGCGTGTGGGCGTATGCGTGCATACATGTATGTGAATGATCATTACATATGTGTGATTGTGTAAAGGCGTGCATGCTTCTAATAGTGTATGTTTCTAATGCTATTACATTATGTGCATGTGTGAATATGTTTAAATGAAGTGTATATGTGCAAATAGTGTAAAATGGTAAAATGACAACATATGGTAACTTTAAGGAAGCTGAAAGAATGCGTTTTACACAGAAGTTGTTTCAGTGTCAGCTGGACACATAAAAGCGTGGCAAGCCTGCAAACTGCACATCATCGGTGTAACTGTGCCTTTTATCGTCATTTAACCCCTCAATTTACACAGCAAATCAGGCTCTGCTCTTACTGTCCTTCCCCTTGTCCTATTTTGCAGAGTAAAGTTTGTCATTTGCATTGCGTGAAGTAACATAAAAAAGCCATAAATTGAACTTGCTCTAAAATGCAGTTACAGTGTGTGAAGGTTACGAGCGGGCTCACATTAAAAGCTCACACTCCACCATCACCACCAGCACTTTCCACTCTCATCTGTCATGGCTGGTTGCTTTAAAAGCCTTTCAATGAGTAAGTGGTAAGGAATATGCCCTTCAAAGCTCATTTTGGAAAAGCTGCGAGAGAACCACATTCTGACCCTTTTAATGTAAAATCTTGTTTTGGGATTTTTCTTTTATCCACACTAATGCGTGACAGTGTTGGTTGGTCATGTGGTCACTTTAGCCCTTTGGTGTTGACCATATTACCTCAGCATCTGCTGCATAGATAGATTGCCTGGAAATATCACAGAGTATTATTACTATTTAAGCAGCTCTTAGATTGTGCAGGTGTCCCTTGACTGTATAGTCCAGATCAGCATTCTGATAGCAGGATAGTATTCATAATTATTATTTTCAAAAACAAGCTGGGTGTTTTATGGGATTTCAAGGCAACAAACTGGACATGTGCTCCAGCTGAGTGGATTAGCAGGCTGTCCTGCACAGTAAGTCAGACTGTGTGGCACCCATAAAATCCTGTCCCCTAAATACCAGCAAACCAAGAAGATGGTGTCCGTGGTGCTCTTGCTACCACATCTTGTCTTTGGAAAGAACATGTCTTCATTGATGGTAAAAGTAACCTTAGGTTTTTAACCTCCTTAAGAGCAGCGCAGAAGGCAGCATTTTCATGAATAAAGTATCTATCTATCTATCGTCTATCCAAATTCTTACTTTATTTGTGCTGCAGTACTCTCCTCTGTATCTTTCATCTCCATCTTCCAGTTGTATGACAATATCAAAATTTTGCTCTTGAGAATATTTTCCAGACCAGGAGGTGGGAAAGGTAGGGTTGACCACACAGTCATCCTTGTCTCAGAAGCATGTAGGAATTTTGAAATGAATTTTTCACTGCATATCTTTGCTATAGTCCACCTGTTACAAGCGGCATAGAAAATGGATGAATAGATGGGGGTTTTTGTTTGGCATTGTTGCTAGGCAACCGCTTTGAACCTCAGCAGTTAGCCAGTTAACTTGAATTCCTAGCAGCTATCGGCACGTGAAACAAGTTTATTTCAAGTAATCTGTACCTCTTGCCTATTCAAGTTAAAGTTGAGGGAGTCAGCAACCAGTTGTGATCTTGTGTTCATGAAGTGTAATCAGTAAAGCACCAAAATAGTTCCAATTCTAGTATCATCAGCAGAGCTGTTCCCATGCACATCCTCTCCAGTCAACAAGGGCAAACACGTTTTAAAAAAGCAATGGAAGAGAGACTGGCCATCTTAACACTTAAATAGAAATTGGAGTTTTCTGAATCTTTTGACTGGTAGTGTATATTACGTATATTTTTACTACCTGTTCTGATTTCTTGAGGCATTCACACATCGCCATAAACAGATATTGTTTTGCAGTAATGCAGAGTGAGTTTGACAAGAAAACAGATTAATTCAAGTGGAACTGTCTGACTGACTCAAGTAGATAGAAAAGGCATTTCTATTTGGGTCAGTACCCATTTTGGCAACAAAAAGACATTTTAAGTACAGCTCATCTTCAAGTGGACCCTTCTAAAGTCACTCTTCTCTTCTCAGTCAGTGTGAGCAATTTAGCCCAATTTGACAATTTTTTAATTGTGTGATACAGGGAGGACTGCAGCGTGCTAACACGTGCACACATGTGTGTAAAAGCTGCTCAAAGCTGCTCCACTGACTGCTGCGATAAATCATCCAAAAGTCACTCTTCATGGGCACATTTGATCCTCTAGCTTCCCACCTCTTCTCCACATCCCACCACTGGAGTTAATTGCATTAAAGCAATGGAGTGAAGAAAAAGGCACAATCCAATGGCTTCTTGTGCCTTTTTTTAATTCCGTACAACGCCATCTAATGCTGATGTGTGTTTTGCAGGATCACACTGAATGGGATGAAGGTGTCCAGGCCAGACGTTCGCATCGGTCGCTACAGAATGATTAAGCACGAGCGGGACAAACACAATGAGCCCAACCCGCAAAGGTACCTCATCACTGTCCAGATTTATTTCTCTTAACTTTAACCTGCTGCCTTTTTATTTGTTTCCTTACAACTACTGTATTTCATCTCAGGTAATAGACTCCCGTAACACTTTTCTTTCCTTGGATAAAGGAGCCTACGCTCATGAAAATGTAGAAGAATTTCTCACAAAAAAGCATTCCAATTAGTAGAAAACTGGAAAGTTGTCTTTTTTGTTTTAATTTTTTTTACTATCTAGTAGATCTCGTGGGTGTTGCAACCATTTGTGGGTGTTCTGAGACCCCCTGCACATAATAGAGACACAATTTCTTCTTTTGATACTTTAAGCCATACAATATGCCTCACACTCATTATAAACACATTTGAAATTGTGCCACGTATAAGTACATAGGCTCTTGTTAATGGAGTTAATGGACTTTTTTGGAATCTTCTTGACCACAATTAGTGGTCGCATATCAGGAAGGGAGTGCCGAGACCATTGCCTTTACCTCGAACAGGTGAGAAGCACAGACTCACTGAAGAGAAGGCTGCTTAGAAATAAATATAACAAAGTCTTCTTATTTGTTGGCGTCTGAAACAGAAACCAGAGGAGAGTGCTGACATTACTGGCTTCAACTCAAACGTGAGAAGTACAAACTTGGTGAAACCAACGGTATCGAAACACAGTTAAACTAATAACCGCCACACAGCGTTGCCTAGCAACAACAACAGAAAAATGCCAAGTAAAAAAGGACGGATCGCTACCTTGAGCAGCTCGGCTCGAAATACCACGGAAATGCTACTCCAGAGAATGCCGTGAACAGAAGCTTAAAGCGGAGACAGCAAAGATGAAGGACGGAGTGACGAGTATGCTGACTTGATGTTGTCACAGCCGGCAGGGGAGCCCATGCATGGCTGAAAGGACCAAATGTCCTTGCATGCAGCTTCAATAAAATGACGATGAATGTCCATGGATTTGGCAGCGATGCAAGATAAAATGGAAAAAAAACGCTGCAACAGAAAACCAGGCAAACGCATTCGGCAGAATATTGAGGAAATAGTGGGGAAACCAGTACAAAAGGAAATCCTGGAGTTTGTTTTGTGGAGGAATTTCACCAGAAAATGCAACAATACACAGGTGCCCTAAAACAGGAAATTGTGCCGGAAATGCAACAATACACAGGTGCCATGAAAAAGGAGGAAGTAAAAAACCTGAGAGTAGAGAACAAGGTATTACAGGATAGTAATACTTAAGCCAGTGGTTCACAAATATAATTCTGTATAAATTACTCATAAAATGAAGTCTGATCTACAGTTAAACCACAAAAATAAACCAGTGGTTCTCAAATAGTGGGGCGGGCCCCCCTGGGGGGAGCGGTGAACTGTCAGAGAGTACTTTCAATGTTAGTGTAAACCTGCCAATATGTCCAAATTTATTATACTCAACATGCCATTTGACTCTTGAATACACTTCACAGCTCTCCATGTTGTTGCATTTTCCTGGTTTCCGTTTCAAGTTCGGTTTGTGCAGTACAGATAAGTAAACCGATATTATCAGTTGTCAACAGTATTTCAAATGGGGGGGGGGTACATTTTAGGCCCCTTGGTGAGGCGTGACAGAACATAACTGAGAACCACTGGCTTAAGCGCTGCTGACAAAATCATTGAGCAACTGAACAACACAATTCATGACATGGGTCAGAACACATGAACGAACTATGTGATCGTGGCGGGACTTTGGATTAAACCCAGGTCGCATGCCAGAGCAGTCGGGAATAAAGATGTTGCTTCAGCTGAGCAACGAGTTCCTACTTTTCTACATTCAAAGGAAGTGGTCGTCGATACTTGCATCCCACTGTGTGGCAGGAACAAGACTACGCCCGTCATCACCGTTAAGTTCGCTAACAGGAAATTCAAAACCACACTCCTGAAGCAGGGAAAAAAGCTAAACGGAATAAATGTCTACATGAATGAGCATCTGACAAAAGGTAGCGTTCAAATTGCCAAGAATGCATGTGACTGGAGGAAGCAGGGAAGGTGCCAAAGCACTTGGAGTGCCAACTGTAAAATTTTCATCCAATTAAATGGAGGACCAGAGGCGAGAGTGCTTGTTGTTGTCAAAGACACCAAGGACCTGGAAAAATACTAACGATCATATCAACAAGACAACATGGAAAAAGAAAATAACTCAGAAACAAGAATGATGCAGGGGGAAGTATTTTGTTCAATATCATTTGGAAAGCCATCAGCATTACACACGGAACAGATCAACTACAGGCATCAGAATTAAGTACCCATTTTTCTACATTTAATGATACTCAAAACACAACACTACAGGTTGCAGGAAAAGAAGATCTTCAACTGACATATTTTGCTTTAAGGACGACAAACATCTATAATTAAAAAAGACAGACCCGAACACACGCTTTCTTCTGATATAAAAAAATGACTGCTGTAACTTCACGGAGGAACAATTGAATAATAACTTTAATATGGGCAATAATTGTCCGTTACCCACAAAGACATCACAAGCATGTATGCAAATCATAACAACATCAGACAATACTTGAATCAATTCAGGGAGCAATCTCAGATTATTGGATTGATGTTGACAGTGGCATGAACCTCCAACCTGAAGGTTATGAAATGAGCTGCATAAACAGGAACGGCTTAAGTGGAGGAGGAGTGGTTGTGTACGTGTACACTGAACTATAAAATGGTAAAAGGCATTTTATTTGCTATTGATAAGATTGTAGAATGCATAACAATTGGAATCTTAACAGAAAAGAGCAAAACATTCTATTAAGTTGTTTTTATAAAACACCTACGTCAGGTAAGATACCTTCTCAGACATCAGCCGTTTGTACGCATCCAACTATGTTCTGTCCTGTGTGTTGTATTGTCTATAGTATAATAACAGCCTAACAATAACGGTATCACCGTTATCACCAACTCTAATTCCTTTGTGAGGACATGGTTTGTACTCACCCACAACCCATCTACATTCTGTTCTTGCTATTTATTGTTATTTATTGTGGTTGCTATATAGTTTATTTGCCGTTACAAGAATTTTGACTCGTGTTTACTATTACTTATGTATTTTAAATTGACTAAGAACACATCTGGAATGCAGGAAGTATACAAATGTACAGTATCGAAATTGGGTGAAACCGATGGGGGTACGATTAAATAAGCTTTGCTTCTTCCTACTCTTTTTGGACATGTGGAATTATGTGATATATTCCAATGTTATTTGTATGCATGTTCAAATCAAATTAAACCATTACTATTACCATTAGGTACTCACTCAATCACTCAACAGATGGAATGGGAGTCATGGTCTACTCTTTAGCCTGGTCGGCAAGTGCTGGTATGCGGTTCCACACGCCACTTGGTCGTGCCAACTAGCAGATGATGCAGGTGTTCCTACAATGCCACGTTTACATAATCCACACAGTTTGTCTGTTGTAATTCCAGTAATTGCTTTTGATCATATATTAACTTATGATAAGCCTAAGTCACATTCGGTCGAACGACCTCCAACGGCTGGTCTATGTGCAAAAAAACCACAATAAACGCAGAGAGCGCCCAGTCGCAGAGGTTCTTTGTCATCTCAAATACATTTTATGGGAACTTATGGTTTTTTCAGGTTGCAAGACATGCTTAAGCGCTTTGTACGTCTTCTTGCATTGTCCGTACGGCCAACATATGTCTTTTGTACATTCTGCTGGTTCGGGCTTGGTCATCATCATTTCTTTGTATGTCGCACTTGTGGGCTTCCACGTGTATGTAAATACATATGTAAAAGGTGTGTCTATGTTCAGATGATTTGTACGTCCTCCGTGTGTGTCAACATCTTACTCCTTCATGGTCACTACACCTAGGTTCTCCACGAACAAGAAAAAATGGCCAAAAATCACACGGTCAAAAAATTGTTCATTTGGTTGTGACCTATGCTTTCTATTTAATGTATATACATGTATACTGTGTTATTATACCTTGCTATTCATGCTTAATTATCATATATTTAGAAATGATTACCAACTTAAGGTCAATGACATTCTGCAAAAAAACATGAATGTAAGTGTTTTCCCACAAATACAAAAAAACATTTTTGTTAAGAAATCCGCAATCATGCGAGGCTGTGAATCCTGGAATTGCAGATTGGCAGGAATGGAGGGTTACTTTTGCCACAGTTAATTAGTATTTCATTTCCATAGCTTTGTGGATGGCTGAATTAATTGCGTATCTTATGCCCTGTCCACACGTAGGCGGTATCTCATAAAAGGAAGGGTTTTTTTTCCACGTTTTTCCCTATCATCCACACGAGTCTGTAGATATACGGCACTAAAAACCAAGGTTTTCAAAACCTCCAGCCAAAGTGTGGATCTGGAGAAAACTCTGGTTCTATGTTTGGGTATGGACGCAAATAACCGGTGTTTTGCGTTTCCAAGTCACTTCCTTCGACAACGTATGTGGTGACGTCACACACCCGACTTGTATTTACTTCAGAAACAACATGGGTGCCCTCAGAACTGACAATATTTTCATGTGTCTTGTTGACTTTGTATTTTAAATCAACGTTTACAAATAATCCTACCTCCTTGTCAGTCCACAAGGACGAGGCTGGCGCCATGTTTTATGATTTATAATTTGCGGAAGTGTCGGAATGACAGAGGATAATTCTGTACCTTCTGCCGCCTACAAGTTTGGCATGCTTATGACTTTGGTTTTCAATGCATTTATCTGATTATTTGAGGATGCGTTTTTTTTTTAAATATGAGGCCATGTGGACACCATTTTTTTCACATATGGAGAGGGAGAAATATGCGGTTTTAAAAATACCCTGCTACGTGTGGATAGGCCTCAATTAGCAGTTTCAGTGTTTGTTTGTTTTTACCTGTTTTTTTCCATGAGTAATAAGAATTAGCTTCTATTACATTTTGGTGAACCTGCGTGGAGGTCTGTGCTCTTCTGAGTGCAATTCTATTTTATGACAACAGTATGCCTAAATCACAACACATTGAAATGATAGCAACATTTGGCATTTTCTAGCATATTCTTGCATTTTTTTGGCAGGTAACTTTATGCACAATTTCCTACTAAATTATTGTTGAGGTTGGATAACCATTTTCCACCAACCTCCATCCAGAAGCATTTTAAAGTACCACACATCATGAGTCACACTCCCAACACCCCAAAGACGCCCCAAATATGCATCATTTAGTTTGTCCCATATCCACTCACATAACACTTTATATTATTCATGTTTTCTCCATGGTATCTAAAGGTAATAACATCCACCATGCGTATCTGAAATTTCTAGAAGGCCTCAATTTTCTCCAAAATACAATTGTAAAGATAAAGTGGGAGCACAGCAGTGGAAGAAAAATGCTTCATCTTTGTGCTTGTGGTACAAATTTCTTGGTAACGGCTTGAGAACTATTCAGACCATCCTGAAGTGAGGCAGAGAAACGTCTTTTCTATACATGGCAGTGTGTTTCCGTGATGGCTGCGCGGTGCTGAATGATTCATGCATTGACATCCATGCAGGACGTGCTAAATAAATAATAATGCACTGCATATTGCAGAATGTCATTGTAAAGTTGAGGGAATCATTTGTCATTTGTGGTGCTCACCAAAAGCATTGGGAGATTTTATATACAGTATAGCCTAGGTCCCCAAGGAGTGGTGGACTCATCGCGTACCCGCAGGCCTACAACAGTTGCTTTGGAGGGTATGATGACATTAAAAACAATTAGCGCCTCACAATTACTAGTGTACCGGAATGCCTCACGGCACAATTAGAGCGGAGCAGAAAGAAGTGAAACTGTTGCTGTGCATGCATCATATGAACAAATAAGTATATTTCATGATTATTTCGTGCAGTAAGAGTCTTTAATCTTGAAGATTTCATTCCTATTGGTGTTCCAATCCACCACAGCGCAGCGGTGAAAACCTTTCACTGTGAGTGGAGTGAGATGAGGCTTTATTGTTGGTTTTATGTATTTCTGTACTTTGCATACTGCTTTAACATATTTGTTAACGTTTCCCTTCAAATTAGGTATTGAATTAATATGCAGACCTAAACCGTAGCCATCGTGAGTGGACAAAACAAGTGAAGCTCAAGTTCAAGCCATTCAAACAGAACAATGCCAACATCAAACTGGAATAAAACATATATAGGACAATGACTTATCTATTTATCTGTGCTCGTGTGAAACTTTATTCAAGTGTGACCATGCAAAATAAACATTATTGACCCTGAATTTAGTTTTAATTTATGTTTAATATTTCAAGTTAGTTATTTCAACACTTAGAAAACGTGAATAACAGAATGAAATATATTTAATATATTATTAAATATATGACATGACCTGAAAATCTGAAATCCCTCTGCCAAGGAGGTTAAGTTTTTGCCCTAGTGTATCTGTTTTATCTGTGTCTGTTTTTTTGTTTGTGTTCAAAATAACTTGGAAAGTTCTGAATGGATTTGGATGAGATTTTTAGGAATTGTCGGAAATGGGATATGGAAAAACATTTTGATCCAGATCACCATCTGGATCCAGGCATTTTTTCAAAGGATTCTTTAACATTGCGAGACAGGACCATTTCCGGTATTGTGCATATAACTCCACAAAAAAAACACTTGGAAAAAAAACAGGACATTTCCAACAGGTTCTACTAAATATCAAAGAGTCATCCAGATAATGTAATTGTTCCAGATACAATGATCCAGAATATGAAAAAATAGGGGACCTTTGGAATTGTCATCATACGAAGAGATTTTATGTCTGAGTAAATCATTTCAGGGTATCAAAGTAGAAAATAAGAAATATTACCTTACATGTCATTGTACTATTGCAGTGGCTCCCTTTTTGCAGTCGTCTACCCCTTCAGACATTTGTCTACATGTCCATTTACAACACCACATGTAGGTGAACCTTATGTATTTGATCTGTTTGTGTGTGGCTGTGACCATTTACGAGAGGTGTGGACTCAAGTCACATGACTCGGACTCGAGTCAGACTTGTATGGATATGACGTGCTCTTTTACACATTAGGAAATACTGTAAGAATGCCACTTTTAGAAATTGTCATTTTCCTTTATAATGTAAGATTAATGACTACATCAATAAACATTAACCATAGAATTTAATAAAATGTAATCCAATCATATTGTTTGTACACTGCATCAAATTGTTTCAAATTGTTCTTATTCATAATGTATCATTTTTTAATCGTATTGTAAGTAAAGTATCTAGATTGGAAACAAATCACAGAGATTTACATCTCTACTATTTACTGATCCCACACTGTGTGGACATCAGTTCTTTCAACCCACCAAAAAGTAAAACCTGCTTTCCAATGTGGACAGGACCTGAGGAGCCCTACCCAAGGAAGATGTATCAACATCTTGTGCTTTTTTAGCCAGCAAGCAAGCTTAGAATAGCATCTCTGCTGGTAGCAACCAAGTAGTGCAATCCATTTTATTATGGTCATCCAAACTGCAGATGTAGAAACATAGTCTGAGTTTATAGATATTTACAGGAAATAACCCACTCTGTCCTTTAGTTTTGCTGCCATATTATAAAATGTGAAAGGCGCTCAGGAAAAGAAATGTTTTTAATAAAATAAAAATAGCTTCACAGAGCACGCCCAGGGTGTGTTATAAGCGGCAAGCGCCGCTTATAAAGTGCGTTTACAGACAGGAGTATAAAAGCTGTTCCTGTATAAATGAGTTATTTGCTGGTGTGATGAATGAGGCCCAATATGACGGGATGAGCCCTTGGAGACACATTAATCACCAGGAGTATAGCACCTCACATTAAGCTGCTTAAATGTGGATTATCACTGTTTATTCTCCTCTAAGACCCCCCACACACACACGCACGCTCACTCACACACACCTCCCCACCACCACCCATACCCATGCCAGGCAATATTGAAGGCACGATGACCGGCGTTGCCTACTCTTCTCTGACAGGATGGTTAGGGCTCAAAAGTTACCATCTGATTTGACCCATCCAAAATGTGTATAAGAAGATTAAAACTGCCTGCTCCAGGTTTGGATACATACTGTAAGTGCTGCTTTTCAGTATCACACCTTTTCAGTATCACACCTCATTGTTCGGTGTTGGAAGTGCTATACTGTAGTTCCAAGAAACCACTTTATCTCCTCCTTTGTAGAAGAAAAGTTCTTTAAGCCAAATTTTCACTGAGATTGACTCAGCTATGCCGCCCAAAAGCTTGTAAAACTGAATATTGGAAGGCTTTATTGTACTAACCACTTAATTTCCTAACGTCATTGTTACATCATAACAGCCCAATAATTATAATACATACTATAATGTCACAAAAGCCAATGAAAAAGCAAAGCAAACATCCACCCATCCATCCATTTTTTTTACCACTTGTTCCCACTTATAGCGAGATGTCTTGCATATGCTATGCTAAAAAGGCCAAGAAAAAGTTAAAGAAAAGACAAAAAAGTGACCCAAAAAAAGCCAAAAGAAAAATCTGAAGAAATTGTAAACAGTAAAACACTTGTTTAAGGCAAAAGGGGACATTCTTACATTCTGTTGGCTTTTTACCAATAAAAAATAAAATAAAATAAAATTAAAAAATAAAATAAAAAAATTAAAATAAAATGCATTACAAGTTATAGAAAACATGCATTTTGTTTCAATAAAAGTCTTTAAAAATGATGGCAAATTAAAGCACCACACTTAAAACTACTTAAAAGACTATATTTCCACACTTTCAGTGCAAATTGAAGCTTTTTTCTGAGACCCTTATTGTGCTAGATGCCGTGTGGTGTGAAATTAAGACCAAGCTGCATGATAATAAAATGTTTCTACCTTTCTTGTTGTTGGATATTTTGACCCTCACTTGCACATATATTTTTGTTGCTGTGTGGAGCATGTCACTCACACCCCAATATCATTACTGGTAGAAAAGCCGATACCATTAAAGCCAAGATTTTAGTCGTATGCCATTATCGGCAAATAACATTGGCCGGCTGATATTGTCAGACATCCCTAGAAACAGCAAAACATAAATAACAGCATAACAAGACATTTTACGTTTGCTATGAAGTAAAAAAAAAAAAAAAGAAAAGAGAAAGAAAAACACTTAAGAAAGGCAAAAGGAGAAAACTGTAAGTCACAAAAGTGCAGTGGTTCTCAATTTGTTTTGTTGTTGTACATGATGGCAGGTCTGCAGTAACAGAAAGTACTCACTGCTTCTCAGGCCCCCACTGAAGTAAACCACTGCAAAACACACATACCTGCATAAAGAGACATTTTGTGTAAGCTTTTATGCCAAAAATCAAATGAAAAAGAGCAAGGAAAGAGTAAAACACTTGATAAAGACAGGAGGGGCAAACATTCGTACTTGTCAAACATGTGTAAAAGGAAGTTAGCCACTGCTAAAAGCAAAAGCAAAAGAAATCAAACACTGTAAAGATGTCTCGCTTAATGTCAAAAAAGCAAAACAAATGGCCAGAATGCATAAATTAATCTTGTACTGCTCACTGAGCTGGCATTTTGCAGGATTTGATGAAAAAACAACTTTAATGATGTGTAAAACAAGCATGTCATCCATCATTGTTTAAGTGTGTGTCTTTTTTGTAATTGCTTGTCATACCGACACCTCAGGAATATATGAGCGCCTCGTCTGCTTGTCTTCGTTCAAATCAATAAATTAGCCACTGACTGACTGCCTCAACGTGCTGGATTCTTCTCAGCACCGCATGCTTCCTGCACAAAGACACGCCACCAACAGGGACGGCATTTATTTGGAGGTCCATACATTATTCATCGCCTGGTGAGGGACAGAAAATAGTGTCTTTTAATTGGAACGAACTTTCTTTTATTTTTTGCTCCCTTCTGGACGCTCATTAGAACGTCCCTGATATTTTTTAGCTTAGAAGTTTTTCAGGAGAAGTGGGATTTTGACTTAAATAGGTTGTGAAAAGGAGAAGACACCTATGTGGCAGTCTTCACTTCACAAGCATTCCAAATGACTTTTTTTCTTAAATCGTAAAAGTGGCTTTCTCAGTCTTTCTCCTTGGGAACCTTAAATCCTCAGTTTGTTAAAATGTTTGGAATTTTAAAAAAGGCATGCAGGGAAATGAGGCAATAGATAAAGATAAAGAGTTTCTTGTACCCTATGCAGGTACTGCATACGGTAGTGTTCAAAATAATATCAGTCTAATGTGACTAACCAGATTAAGTACTGTTGTTAGTATATTTTTATTACTAAATGGCAAACAAGTTACCAGTAGGTGCAGTAGATTTTCAGAAAACAAACAAAAACCAGCCTTCATGATATGCACGCTCTTAAGGCTGTGCAGTTGGGAACTTAGTTGAAAAGGGTGTCTTCAAAAAATACTGTATCAGTGTGGCATTCAGTCAGCAATCAGTGATTAATGTTGCAAAAAAAACACGTGTGAATCAGGTGGCCCCTATTTAAGGATACACCCGGCACTTGTTGAACATGCATTTCTCTTTCAAAGCCTGGGGAAAGTGGGACAATGTTCAGAAGAACAGCATAATTTGATTAAAAAGTTGATTGGAAAAGAGAAAACTAATGAAGTGGTGCAAAAAATATTTATATATCATTATATTTATATGTTCAGCTAAAATGATCTCCAATGCCTTAAAATGGAGAGCAAAACCAGAGACACGGGGCAGAAAACGGGCACGGGGCAAACTATCAAAATGTATAAAAATGGCGGGGCTGTCCTGTGTCAAGGCCCAGTTGTAAGGTTGGGCCCTGCTCACAGGGAGTGAGGTGGGCGTGGAGGGCTGGCACTGTCAGTCATGGGCATGCTTCTTTCCTGTTGACAGGGGTGGCTCTGGGCCCACTGGTGCCCAGCTACACTTGTGGGGTGTGGTCTCTCACTATTCCATTCCATTTTCTTACGCTTATCCGGGTCCGGGTCGCGGGGGCAGCAGTCTCAGTAGGGAAGTCCAGACTTCACGGTCTCCAGCGACCTCTTCCACCTACACACCAAGGCGTTCCCAGGCCAGCTGTGAGACATAGTCCCTCCAGCGTGTGCTAGGTCTTCCCCGGGCCCTTCTCCCGGCTGGGCATGCCCGAAGCAATGTTGTAGAGGCGTGTCAACCAACACAGTCCCCCAACATCCAGAGCCTTGAGGAATTCAGGGCGGAACTCGTCTACTCCCGGAGCCTTGCCACTGGAGAGTGATTTAACTACCCCAATTACCTCAGCCACGGTGATAGGACTGTCCACGTACGTGTCCTCAGACTCTGCTTCCTCTACGAAAGGTATGTCAGTGGGATTGAGAAGGGCCTCAAAGTATTCCTTCCACCGACCAACTATATCCTTGAGTCGAGGTCAGCAAGCCCCCGTCCGCACTGTAAACAGTGTGAACTGGGGGCTGCTTCCCCTTTCTGAGGTGTCGGAACCTTTGCCAGAACCTCTTCGAGGCCGACCGAAAGTCGTGCTCCATAGCCTCACCGAACTCCTCCCACACCCGAGTTTTTGCCTCGACCACCGCCGAAACCGCACAGCGCTTTGCCTGCCGGTACCTGTCAGCTGCTTCGGGAGTCCCGCAAGCCATCCATGCTCGATAGGACTCCTTCTTCAGCTTGACAGCAGCCCTAACCCCCGGTGTCCACCATCGGGTTCCGGGCTTGCCACCACGACTGGCACCGACCACCTTGCGGCTGCAACTACGACTGGCTGCCTCAGCAATGGAGGCACGGAATACGACCCATTCGGACTCAATATCCCGGTCCTCACTCGAGATGCAGGCGAAGCTCTGCCGGAGATGAGAGTTTAAGACTCGACGAACGGGAGACTATGTCAGACGTTCCCAGCACACCCTCACTACGCGTTTGGGTCCACCAGGTCTGTCCGGCATCCTTTTCCCGCCATCTAATCCAACTCATCACCAGGTGGTGGTCAGTTGACAGCTCAGCCCCTCTCTTCACCCGCGTATCCAAAACATGCGGTCGCAGGTCTGATGATACGACCACAAAGTCGATCATAGACCTGTGACCTAGGGTGTCCTGGAGCCAAGTGCACTTATAGACATCCTTATGTTTGAACATGGTGTTTGTTATTGAAAAACTGTGATTCGCACAGAAGTCCAGCAACAACACACCGCACGGGTTCAGGTCAGGGAGGCCGTTCCTCCCAACCACGCCCCTCCAAGTCACACTATCATTGCCCACATGGGCGTTGAAGTCTCCCAGTAGAACTATGAAGTCCCCAGCTGGGGTGCTCTCCAGAACCTCTCTCATAGACTCCAAGAAGGCTGGATACTCTGAACTGCCGTTCGGCGTGTATGCACAAACCAGAGTCAGGACCCTTTCCCCAGCCCTAAGGCGTAGGGAAATAACCCTCTCGTTCACTGGGGATGACTCCAGCACAGAGGCACCAAGCTTGCGGGCTAATAAGCCCACACCAGCTCGCCGCCTCTCCCCTGCAGCAACTCCAGAGAAGAACAAGGTCCAGCCCCTCTCAAAGAATTTGGTTCCAGAGCCCAAACTGTGGGTTGAGGTGAGTCCGGCTATATCTAGTCGGAATGTCTCCGCCTCTTCCACAAGCTCGGGCTCCTTCCCCACCAGAGAAGTGACATTCCATGTCCCAAGAACCAGATTTGGCCGCCGAATACCAGGTCGCCTGGACACCCGCCCTCGACCACTGCCCAAATCGCATTGCACCGGACCCTTATGCCTTATGTCTCTCACTGGTCTCTGAGAATGGTTGTCCTCCACAACTATAGAGATACCTGTGCAATATATAAAAAAACAGAATTTACTTCAAATAACAAATGTTTAGATGCCACTTTTACAGGCATTTACTTCTACGCTTTACAGTATTAGAAGTCTCACATGCTGATATGGATCCAACCCGCAGAATCAATTTATTTTCACAAAATGCCTTCTCTGTGTAGTTGTTCTATTTGTCTTTACACACAACAATGTGTCAGTAGATTGCACAGATAAACTCGACACCTGTCTGTCTCCAGGCAGACTTCTTCCACGTTAACAGGAAGCCTTTATTCAGGTTTGCTGTGGTGATCAGCGTCGACACAGGGAAGTGTTGCCTTGACTCTTCAATAAGTGTGCCTTATCTTCTCTCTCTCACACACACACACACATTCAAGTCAAACAGGAGTCCATTCTTTTAGTTCGTGGGCCATGCAAGGCATAGCGATGAGATGGCGGGCCGAGAAACAAGGCACATTCATCACACTAGCATGGATTACTCACACAGGCATGTTCAATATTGCATTTACACGTTATCAGACTCAATCAAACGTGTTTGTGTGGATTGTAAAATGAGTTTTTTAGTGAAACAATGGACCCACTTAGAATACATCCTACTAATTAGAATACACACAATCTAATGAACCGTACAAACACAATACGATCCATATTGTTATTAATAATCAATTGTAGTCAATACAGACCATTCATTGTCTTTATCTTGTATCAGATCTCCTTAGGTGTACCTAATGAAATGTCCAGTGGCTGTGTCTGTGATAGTGCACGTGGACCTAATGAAGTGTCCAGTGAGCATGTTTATCTGGGTCTTAGAAGCACATCAAAATAAGATAAGCTTCTAGAAGAATGACTTCATGGCAAGCAATTGATTGCATCTAATATTGTATATATGTACGCTGGGATTAGTCTATGGCTTTTTAATCTACGCTCCATGACAGACTTGTCTGAAGATATTCCACTCTTTTTAATATCACCATATCTTTCTCCCTCCATCTGTCATTCTTTTTTCCTCTTTTCTTCCTCAAATATAATTTATATACGGGTTCACCCACATCCTCCATTTTTCTGTTCTGTCACTTAAAATGTCCCCTCACCCTCCCCTTGTTCCCTTCTTTTTTCTTTCTGCTCCCTTTCCTGATGGAAGTGTCAATCCTTTTAGATTTGTCTATTTTTATCCTAATGTGTCACGATTATTCAAGGAAAAATGGCCGACAGTGTGCTTCCTTTTCATAACTGGACTGAGCGGTCCACACAGTCCCGTGCTAAATGTGAAAATCCAGGAGCCACGTCTTCAAGACCAACATTTACTGGGGTTTTCCTTGTCCCATTCCTATAACGGAAATGAGTTTGATAATTATCTGCTTAACATCATTTATCCTCATAACTAGCCAACAAAAAAATAGGAAAACTGATTCAGCGAAAAACAAACAGAAAAAATGGCAAAGAAAACAAGTAGTCGCTATGTAGTTTTGTGTTATTGTTCTAGCTAACAAAGATGAGGACAAGTTTAGGGAAAGTTGAGACTGTCTTGTTTGCGTAATACTGATAACCCTCAAACGTAGCAATGAGGAAAGTTGGTTACATGTGAGTATTTTTTTTCATAACTACTGTCTAACCAAACTGGTGATGATAATAAGTTTAGTGGAACACTATATACATGTTTTTCAGTAATATCACAAACTAAATAAAACAAAGATTAAAAAAAAGGTTTAAAACATTGAACTTGATTCATTTGTTACCTAGCAAAAAGGGCTCAAATTTAGCAACTAATGTGTTAAAAATTACATATTGGGGCTGGTGTTGCGTTATCTACGCAGTTATTATTATAAAAGAGCACAATTAAAAAATAGCCAACGAGTCATTTTAGTACTTTATACGTAGTCACACACAAAAAAACAAGGTAAACAACATCGATTAAGTCATTTTTTGCGGAATCCTGCAAAAAACAAACAAACCAAAACACACTCTTCAGAATGCAATGGATTATAATTGACTTCGTTACCTAGCCGTCCACAAATATAATTTGTATGTATTTGTACCATTATTAGTAACTTAACAATCACACCGTTGGTGCAATTCACCTAGTGGATCCTGAATAGACAAGAGATCATGTCCAAAATGTAATGGATTGTTCCCAGGATGATTATTTAGCCATACAAAAAAAACAGCACAGCGGCCTCATTTCCACTGCAGCTGGACAAGGTTGCATCAGCTGCAGCAGCTGTGTGCAGCAGGCTGATGCATTGTTCCACTGATTTCCCTTCTTCAGCGCTTAAAACCTCAGCCATTTCCCACGGTAGGAGGACTTCTGATGCAACTGTTGAAGCACAGCCAGAAGATGGTCCAACATAAATTGACAAACTCATGATGGATCTTTTCTGCCTGGCCACTGAGTTGCAATACTTTAGCCTTAGCGCCATCTCTTGGTGGGGACTTATTATTAATGTTGGGAAAATTAATAATCAGTTTAAATTAGTTAAATTAGTTTTTTTTTATGTTTAACATTTGAACCACTTATAAGTTACAATATTTACCCTTAGATCCAGAAACAGTCCCTCTCATAAATGTGTAATTAGAATGTTACATATCGGTTATTTTTCTACTTTCACCTTTTATATGGATTCAAACCAAACCATGATATGTTTTTAATTAATATTATTTTTTGTTTTTTTGTTTGATAAGAACTCCTGCGTTTTTCCAATTGTAAAAAAAAATTCATTCTTTCATTTTCAATGCCGCTTATCCTCATTAGGGTCGCGGGTATTAAATATGTAATATTTACCAAAAGGGTTAGGGGTCGCCCCTAAGTATTGGTGGGAAAATTATTATTCTTATTATTGATATGTCTTTATAGTTAGGGGTGTAATGACTCGCTTTAACAACGATTCAATTCGTACCACGATTCGTGGTTGCCGATTAAATTTAAGGACGATATTGATTCATTTAGAACAATACGATCCAAAACAATATAGTAACTTTAAATCGATTCAGTAACTTTTTAGCCTAAATTCAAGCAGTCTGACTGTGAAATAAATACCTGGACACTGGACAGTGCAGGTGAAGTTCCCTAAATTCCCTTTTGCTTTTGTAAGAGAATCAGGAATACATGAATTATGGACATAAACAAAAAGGTAAACAACAATTCATGGCAAATGCATTCATGTTTTATTTGAATAAAGTGCAACCAACACTTCAGGTTGAATTAACAATGAATCAATTAACAGGTTGAATGATTAATTCTATCTGATAAAACATGACTTTAATTTGATACCTCAATCACTTCTCTAACCAAAGTACTGAAGAAGTTATTTCACACCAACAGATTTGAATGAAATGTCAAGTGCAGATAGATATTAAAGTGAATGAATATCCTACATAGTGTAACGTTTGCACAGATGATATTAAAGCTACAAGAAGGTGTTTCATGAAAACGCTTATCATTGCAAGAAAAAAATGGAACATACTCCAGAACAACAGTGTCTCCCAAAACCGACTCGTAGACGCCCCACCCCCNGCCCCCCAGCACCGCCGCCTGCCCATTCCTGGTCTGTATAACATGCACATCTATATAACTTTACGCTCACTACGTTCGTTTTACCTTGTCCTGAAGCTCCCATCCAGTTTGAAAGGATTAAATGTGGATTTAACTTTGGATGTGGTCCAACACTCAGTATAAATCCCATACCTAATTGAAAAGGGAGAAGTCATCTAGCTAACAAGCATGTATACCAATGAAAATACATCCCATATCCTATGAACAATTTTAGGATGTCGACACTGACTTTTCTAACAGAGCGTGCACGCTCAGCGTCACATGAGGTCATCCGTGCGCCCCCGTCAACAGGCATAACTAATCGACTTACAACAAATAAAAAAATTTCTATTGGAAATAATGCAAATGTAAATAATCCAAATGTTTTTCACCTTTTTTATCAAATTGCTGGTAGTTGCAACTTTCATTTACCCCATTGTGGGTTATTTAGCTGTCATGCTCAATAAAAAATATATGGACAGCGAGTCAGCAACGCCAATGGTCCTTTGTTTGGGCACTTGATTTTGCAGAATGATACTGTACTTGTCAAGGTTTTGAGGAGCTGAAGAATGGCTTGACCCCCGGGTTGCAGAGACACAGGCGAGGTGTGCAAAATAAAGAGACATTAATAACCAAAAACAAGTGCGAAGGTACTACCGATAGTGCAGGATACAGAAACAAAAAGCGACAGAGGAAAAAACCTCTGTGAAAGTACACGAAAGTCTATGAGGTAGCAACAAGGAAGGAGAGAATCTAGGTATCGTACCAGCCAGGAACGGTGCTAGGTTTATAAATCCCACTAAATTCCACCTGGGGTGAAGCTGTTGCAGATTACTGCCAGCCAGAAATGCAGCCTTCCAAAAAAAGAGTGATACTTCCTGTCCTGCTGAGCATGACAGTACCGGGCAAACATTAAGTGTAAAATTGTACAAAAACCGGGACAAAACTTTCCACAAAAACTGAAATCCAAAAACTGCGGCAAACCAAGGTATGGCTTTATTGTGAAATGTCATTGGACCGTGTTCTTCCTGTTTGTCTGCAGGTTCAATAAAATTCAGAACACCAAGAACACCATGAAAAAGGACGGCATCAGTTCTCTCACCTACAGACTGGTTCAGACCAAGAGGTATCCGCTGTACACCAACATCTCAGTGGAGATCGGCAAACCGCCCCCCAGGCCTTTCCGGGGCTAAGAGAGCTGGGCGAGCTGAGATGGATGTAGGAAGTAAGGAATTCTCAAGCACACTGTCGTCATGACTTCTGGATTTAAAGACTTTTGGCAACAGTTGGAATCAAACTAGCAATTTCAAATGGACCCACTGCCAGAACCTCAAGACCCACTGGTCCACAGGCATGGAGCTGAAGCTTGGGGATCCATTGCGATCATTAAAGGGAATGAGTGAAATGGCAGTAGGGGATCAAAAACCTCAACCTCACATGGATTTTCTTTTATACATCCAAAAACCATGGACGTGACACAGAAGACTTCATTAAAGCCGGGATGCTATTAGGTGATATGTCAAGAAGGTAACAAATGGTTGTCCCTTTGACACACCCTTACGACAACCAATGGTGGTTAATGGAATCATTAACTTACAATAGCGAAGGCGTGCATATCGCGTGACTCTTTATCACACTCACATACGCACATTGTGTTGTCCCCGAAATACTCCCAAATTGACACTGCAGGTGTCAGAGAATGAATGTATGGTGCCTGCATCTCCCATACGAGGCCATACTGGTGACATAATGGAACAATTGGACTTTTGCAACATGAATATACTCATTGAAGCTGTGGGGGAAAAAAGGTGCTGGTTGTTTTGGAAGTGAATCGTTTGAGATTAACTTTATCGATTCCACATTTTTTCTGATAATGTGAGCGGTAAAGATGCAGTCACTGAGCTTGTATTATAATAATCCTATTATTTGACATTATGTGAGGCACAAAGGGGTCATAACACTTTATATTCCCAATATTATAGTCAATTTATTTTTAACAATAATTTGTAGTACAGAAGAAGGTATCTTGTTTTGAATGACCTTATAATTCAATTTTGTAAGCAATTCTCTTGGACTGATTGACTTCATGTTTTTAATATTATTTAAATTTATTTGACGCACAAAGAGATTTCCCAAGTGACTCTATAGACATATTAATACGTAATATTTTATTGCAAGCAAAGGTCAGACTATTTTTTTTTTATAATTTTCTATCCGGCTTCTTGTTATTTTTTGTTTTATTTTTGTTTTTCTTTTACTTCTACAGACAAAAAAAGACACTGAAACACAGAAAATGACATTTTAACCCTTTTAACAAGGGATATCCGATATCATCCGATACCGCTATGTGTAACATCACATATCGCTTGTCGTGGAATTAACACATATCTGTTGTGAAAGTATTGGATACAGCATCAGCAATTAGCTTCTTGGCGTGGCTGTAATAACATTGTAAAACATTTAATGATGGCTCGAGGAACTCCACAAGTTTGGTGAATTTGGCATCTTGCACAATAGATAAGGGCTGGTTATCTGGCTGGCACTCCATGATTTTCCGATTGATGGCTTTCGCCCTGGGAATTGGAAGTATTAAAGGAACAAATCTTGGTACTGCCTCGCAAACAAACACTTTTGAGTCATTGAGTCAGGTACACTTTTGAGTCAGGTACAGAGCGAGCACGCTTGTTACTAGCCAGACACAGGTGTTTACATGCTTCAGATGAAGTTTGATGAGGTCATCATTTGGGCACCGGAAAATACGTAAGGCCATAGGTCTATGTACAGCATTTTTTTTTTAATGAGTTTTCATTATAGGGAAAAAAACTGATACCGATATCTATCGCTATTACATTTTTAAGACGGTATCGGGCTGATAATATCAGTGGGCACATCCCCACACAAGACTGTAAATATTATACATCCCTACTTTTAATTAAATTTTTTATTATTATTTTGTTCTATCTTTTTTCTCTGAATTATTGGTGCATTGCATTTTGTAATTATGTTTTTTGTTTTTTACTCCTACGGACAAAATAATCCACCTAAATTTAAAGTTTAATGCCTTTTGTTATTTTGCATTCTTAATTTTATTTTAATTGTTTATTTTGTCTCCTTCTCTTACTTGTGTGGCTTCACGAAAAATATTAGTTTGTAGAAAATGAAAATACTGAGATGGCTGTTTCACATTTTATTATCATCAGCTGTCAGTTTTAATATAGGAGTCTATTTCATCACAACATGAGAAGCAATGAGCCTTATCAATCACACACTATTCTTTCTGACATCTTCTTATATTTGGTAGACATGTATTGTTTTTTTGCAGAAACAAGGTACTGTTCATTATCATATAATACAGTATAATAATTCATCTACCTTTCTGTTCTGGCACTGTTACTGTCGCCGCCTATATACCGAGTCGATGCCTTCAGTAGTTTTCTGTGTCAAAGAAAAGTTGTTTTTTTTAGTCTATTGACAAAAACCAAAACTTGTGTTTTAAGATGTTTCTTTGTCATTTGTGGGATTTTATTCTAGGAAAAGTTGTGTATTGTCAGCTTCCTCTAGGGAAACTATCTCCAGTTCTTTGTCAGTCTTATCTTTGCCTCGAGGTCCTCTATGGAGCGCACACACTCACTCTGTCTTCCCTGTTTTTTTTATTTTTTTGCATTTTATCACCTTTGATTGCCTTTTCAGAGTCCAATTGACCTTTCCGCCCCCCCTCTTGCCGTTGTCCCGCTGCGGGGTTTAATGTGGTAAGCAGCTCCCACATGTAGTCTATATTTGAATTTGTTTATGAGGCGATAAAAATGTTGTCAAGTCATAAACTTGTTGAATTTATCGACAAGAGTGTGTAGCTTTGGATGACTGGAAACTGAAGTAAGTATGTTGCTATGCTGATAGATGGACACTGTGATGATTACCATGTGTGTCACATTTCTGTTTTAGAGCCAAACTTAATACAGCTATTAAACAACTTTTGCAGCAGAAGATGTAAATACAACCTACATTTCATGCTTTAAAAGGCCGAAGTGTTCACGTTTGAACGGAAACGTATGTCTACGTGTTGGAATGGTTTAATGTCACCAAGGCATTCTTAAGAATTCATATTTGACATTCAGATCAACATAATTCCATGTTGTCTTCAAAACAAAGAAACTGAGGAGGCGTGGTTATGTTTTTTGATTGGTGGCCAATGCAGATACTTGTTGAAAACGTGTCGGCGTTAAAATGGAAGTAGTTGTCCGTCGCTACTTCGCGGTATGATGTCTTCTCAAAAATATGTTAATTAATAAATCATGCTGTTCTGTGGTTGAATTCGGATTGTTATGGCAAAAATTGCTAATCACGATGATTAACTGTTGTGTTTTTTTTCTTGGGTAGTCAGGTGTGGGTTTTTTTGAAGGCCAATTCTGATGGTATCATTAGTTGTTTAGCTAAATACTTTTGTCAACGATCGTCAACGTGGATTTACCTGGTTTTCATCAGATGGTGTCAATTTGCAGGAATAACAATTATTTGACTGACACTGGAGCTGAGATTTAAGATGGTATTTTTTACTGTTATATTAAAAAGGAATTAAATCATCTTGAAGTGGACTTACAAGATTTTCATCAGACAACGACGATTCCCAGGGGGGAAAAAAAACCCTAATTAAGATAAGTGACACTGACGTTGATAATCAAGAGGGGTTTTTGTAGTTATTTTTCTATTTTTGAAAAACAATTCTGACAGCCAATTGTGACATACCGAGTGTTACATTCGTTGTTTAGCTTTAGACATTTTTAAAAATACGCACAGGAGAACACTGAACCCTTTGTTACGTTAAATAGTTCATAAAATCGTCATCAAGTGGACTTATAAGGCTTTCACAAAGCTATTTGCAAAAAAAGGGATCAATTATGTGACAAATGTATCATAATTCTGTCTGGCGATGAAGCTATTTGCCCTTTATGTTACTGTTTGCCTTTTTATTCACTTAATGCTTCATCGATCCACATGATCTCAGAGGAATTTTAGAGTGAAATTGTACAAAAAGGTTTATTTTGCAAATTGCTGTCCCATAAACAAATGGATGCGCTAAAAAGGCTGTACTTACCAGACATATCTGCTATAAACTCAAAACATGTTGGGGTATTAGATTAGGAGTGCAATTTCATTATTTCATGACTGTTCATAAAAAAAAAAAAATGTGTTGTCTACAAATTTGCTGCGCATTTTGGACAAAATTGTACCAAATCCTGCCTCACCAAGCTTCCCGCATATCACATGAGTCAGATCTGTTGTCCATGAAAAAGGTCTGCCATTTTAGAAAAAAAAACACACTTTAGAGTAGAAAAGGCCCCCAGTGTGCATTTTACACAGGAATCCTTTAAGTGAGGAGACGCCGTGAAGAGTGCTTGATGTTTCCTAATGGACTCCTAATGGAGTGCTCTGCTGTTGAAGCCGCAGTTGTCAAGCACACATTGCGTGTTTACTTCCTCCATAAAGGCTACTACACTTCCTGCCCGTGCTCACAGTGGGTGGTCTTTCTTGCCTGTGTAGACTTTGTTTTTAAACAGAAAACATCAATACTGTAAATCCATGTTCTTTTGTACATTGAATGTTAAAAAATGTATCTTATATAGAATGCATTATGTCGTATCAAAATTAAATTTTCTATACAATCAATAAATCTGCTGGTTAAAGATTGTTTTGACGATGATGCTGTCTTTTTTGGTTGACTGTTTTTTGTGCGTAAGTAGGGATGTCCGATATTGGCTCCATTGTCAATATCTGATATGCCGATATAGGCCAAATCTACATTTCTGATATCACATATCTCCTTTTGTGGAATGAATATATGTTGTGAAGCTAATGGATCCAATTCGCTTCTCAACGTGCCTGTACATGACATTGTACAACATCGGAGAAATATTTGAATTGGGCAGGGCAAAGTGTGGCTCGAGGAACTCCACAAGTTGGTTGAACCCGGCATCTTGCACGATAGAAAAGACCTGGCTATCCAGTGCGACGCGCTCCATGATTTTCTGATTGATGACTTCCACCCTGGTAATTGGAAGTATATTGGAGGAAGAAGTTTCAGATCCGACTTACTTTTTAGTCATTGCAAATTGTTCAATATCTGAAGGGGACATTTGTTTTTTCCCTTTATTTCTTTGTTTTGTACTAATCTTTATTTTTTAAACTATGTAACATGGCATTTTTCCAGTTAATTTCTATCTCTCCTTTTAACATCTCTAATTTTTTTGCTTGAATCTTCATGAAAAAATGTATACAGTGCACAAAATAAGAACTAGAGGCTACACAGACATTTAGTTTAGATATTCTGTGGAGAATATTACAAATACGCTTTAATTTGCATATTTTACAGCACATCCTGCATGGCACATTACAAGAGCTCGTGATTCTGCACACGTTCTATCAAATGAATCACTGTGAATATTTTTCATTGTTAATTTCAGTGATTTTCCTATCAATTTGTTGCACAAAATTACTTCTACTCACATGCACTCATGACTCAAGTGAGTCCCTATTGATTTTTCTTTCTACAGTATATGAAACACAAAAACTGTAAATTCCTATGACTGTGTTGACACTACATCAGTTAGCACAAAAATATGAACCGCCAAGCTGGCTTAACAACGGTGTTTATTGCTTTGCTAAACAATTTGCTAATCTAAATTGCATCACAGATCTGCTGCACAAGCCTGTGACAGGTCAATTACATCTTATCCAGTTTTGGGCCTCCATGGGGCATCAAATTGTGCAAGTCAGTGATACTACATTGAGCAGTAGCAAAATGGCATCTTTGGTTTGTGTCCATGTTCTATCCCCCAAAATGTTAACAGCAGATGGATTCTGGTGCACTGAGCTTATTAGTGAAGATGAATGGCTTGCAGCTGATCCAGCATGGAGGACTGTGTCGTGTAACAAACACACCAGCTTCCCCTCTCCTGGACTCCTGAAACACCACGATCAGTTTTGTGTTTCAGGAGTGCAGTTTTTCAGGCGGGAGCAGGTGGCCAGGCGGTTTCCCTCCCAGTAGCCGGCATCCTGGCCGTCATGGCAACGACACTTGGTGCAGGAGTCCACCCAGATGGGCTCCCCGGCAGGAATCACCTGATTGTGAGACGAGTCCACGTAGCAGTTTGAACCTGGAGACGACAAGAGGACGGGTCATTACATCAAGTGAGTGATATTCCCTCGCATCATCAACATGATTTAGAACTCACCCTCCTTGCACTCAGGGCAGCACTTTCCATGCTGGTAGACGGGGTTGACACAGGAGGGAGGGGCGCAGTCGGCAACCAAACACTGGGCGATGCCATCACTGTTACACGTGCACTGCTCACAATCAGTAGGCTAGAATGAAAACTCATATGAATAAATGAGGTCTGTGTCTAATATTTTGACTCTCTCAAGATAACCAATGTTGTTCAATGGATTCCTTTTGAGCTCATTAGCAATGTGGGCAAGACATACCTAATGAATTGGTAAATGAGTGTTAATTTCTCCCTATCAATAATTAATACTACGTCCCAAGGCCAGGTAGTGGGTTCTCATGTTGCAACAAGTGCACTTAAGAGCTGTTTCTCATATTGGCTAGATCAGTGGTTCCCGAACTTTTTACAGTACCTTTGTACTCATGTAAATCATGTACTCCCTACTCCTGCACACTTAAAACAAACCTTTTTATCAATTTATTTGAAATATTGATCATAATTAATTGATTAAATAATTCCATACTAATTCCGGAAACGAGTATTTTGCATGGTCACATTTTTATAAAGTTTTACATGATAAACAGATAAGTAATGATCCTACATATCTTTTTTTCCAGTCTGATTCTGGAATCCTTCCGTTTGAAAGGGTTGATTTGAGCCTCACTTTTTTCCCCCCTTAGCAAGGCTATGGTTTAAGTCTGCATATTAATCTATTACCAAATTGAAAAGGAAAGTTTAACAATTATGATAGAGCAGTATCCGAAACACGAAAATACATACAACCAACAATAAGGTCTCATTTTCGGGGGGAAATTGGAACACCAATACAAATGAAATCTTCAAGATTAAACACTCATAATGCACCAAATAATCATCCTTACTTTTTTCTTCACATGATGCACACAACGCAATGAACAACTTTACACGTCACTGTCTCCTTTCTGCCTTCGTAGGCATGAAATGTTTTTCATTTTTATTCACATACCCCCTATCACAACTGGCGAACCCTAATTTGAGAAACTAGGGGCTACATGATAGGTTGAGAATATTGGTAGTAGTTCTATAGTACAACCCCAATAATAAACATGAGTACTTTAGATCCCATGGGGCAAGCCTATTCAAATAAATTGTTCCAAGGACTTCTCCCTTTGCTATTATTCTTATTTTGTATATAATGTCAATAAACATATCTTACAATTTTCACTTCACCAAATGGAACAAACACTAGTTAAAGATCCTTTATATGACAAGAGCACTCTGCGGATTTTAGGGACCTACTGCAAAAATGCTAGTCATAGATCCTTTATATGACAGGAACTTCTGCTGTTTTTAGGAATCTGTTGTAAAAACCCTAATCAAAGATCCTTTATATCAGCGGGCCGGTGGGTGTGGATGGAAGGGGGGTGCTGAAAGTACTAAATAATACTAAAGAAAGAGACATTTGAACTCACCATAATGCCATATCAAAACAGTTTGCCACCAACTATGATGTTGTCAGTGCATTTCCATTTACTGATGTCATTTCTCAATGAAAGAGATGTCAAGTCATTTCTCATGTTATGTTTTTTTCTTTCAAAATACTCCAGGGGCTTTTCTTTTAATCTGATTGGTCTCCTAGTACCAAAGCAGTTTTGAAGCCTTCATTGCCTCGTTAGACATCCGTTCTCTGCATATTATGCAGAGCGGGTTTGGTATGTGGATATCACCTCCACAATAAATCCATATTTCAGTAGGACGCCTGGTATTGTCTGTTAAAAGCTTTCTCTTTTAAAAAGTCGTAGGCTCTTCCCCTGTCTCTTCATTGAGCCTTTTCTCCTTTGCAAAGAGACTTTCTAAGGATGTCTGTTTCTTACTCATTTTGCTAGCTCCTGGGGACAGGTTGTCAAACTGGTGCCACGGAGAGCTGAGACACTGCCGGTTTTCTTTCTAACCAGTTCATCCAGCAGTTTTAATTGATGAGCTCCTTCCCTCAAATTGAAGGAAGTGTTAAATGCATTCAAATCACCTGCTGTAGTGACCAGCTGGCACGAGTTTGACACCCCAGGGTTACATTTTGGCGCTCAAGTGACCGAGATGTAACCAAGTTAATCCCGTCATTTTTCAAAACAAAAGCTCAGATATTATATAAAATTGAAATAGCTAATTATTTTTCGTCCGGCCCTATATCAAGTGGTCCGCCGACCAGTGGTTGGGGACCACTGCCTTAGATGACATAATAGTGGATCTGCTGTTTTGAGAAACCTGCTGCAAACATGTTAGTTGCTCCCAGGTTCTTGAACTGAACACCATGCATTTGTTGTAAAAGATATTTTGATAATAGTTTTTAATGAGGTGGAGGTGTACCTAATGAAGTGACCAGTTAACGTTTATTCCTACCCACCAAAAGGGGGCGCTACAACACGCCAAGTAATTGGGCACGTGCATAAAAGGAATGGTAATGCATGAGAGAAAAAAACTAGACGGATGTGCATGATGGTAGTCTTGGCACTAAAGGATCATGTTGAAGTGCAGGTGTGCCCCTGCATTAAAACTCCTTAAAGATCAACTACTACACATGTTTGAAAAAGTCGCTAGTAATGCTTTCTTCATTGCTTCTGACCTGAAAGTTCTCCCCCAGCTCGTAAACCACCCCCCGGTACTCGCAGCCGATCCTCTCGCAGCGAGGGCAGCAGTCGGTGGGGTAGTGGCTCACATAGATGCACGGCGCCGGCAGAGAGGTGCAGTCGGTGCGGGCGCACGCTGAGCCCTCCGGGGTGCATTCGCATTGAGTGCAGTGGTCCGAGTCCAGGAAGTACCACTCCCCCACAAAGTAGATGCTGCCGTTGGCCTCGCAGGTGTTCTCCTGCCGCTGCTGCTGCTGCTGCTGCTCGGCCACAGAGAAGCCCAAGGCGGCCTCAGTGCGAAGGACCACCGCTAGGAAGAGGAGCAACATCGCCACGGTGGTGGTGGCTGGAACACAACTTGATCTGAAACTAGTGCAGAAAGTTGGCAGGAATATTTGTCACATCGCTGCTAAAAACGTCTTTTCTTTTCCAAGCTCTTGTCTGGGACTTCAGCTCACAAGCGCAAGGAAGGGGGCGGAGGCGCTGGCGTTTAAATTCGGTCCCTCCCCCACTTTAAACATTTCGGAAGTAGTGTATCTGAACAAATATAACGTTTGTGCACCCTCGTCTGTCACACTCTCATCCACATATATATGTGTATTTTATTACGACATATTAAAGTGACGCGAGAAGGTGACGTCAAACAAAAGTGGTCAAAAGTCCCAAAAGAATTGTTCAAGTTAAACGATCTGAACTGAAGGCCACGCGACATCTCGCGATAGTTTGCCCTCTTAGCAACTGAGATGTTAGCCCTGGATACCAGAGCCGTGCTTAAGTTGTGACTGAAGGTGAGCTTCATTATCTTCGTCGCTTTCTTTATCTCTTTTTTTAGTATTGTATGGAAAATACACATTTAATTAATAGTTAGTTACATTCTTAAATATGCTCGACGAACACGTCACAGACGTCGTATTTGTTTTGTTTGTCAATGAGCAAATGTTAGCTAGCTAACGTTAGCATTACTTGAGTACCTGTCAGGTTTTTTCGCAGTAGACCTGTACTGTATCCCAAGCACTCAAACTTACTTAATATAAAAACAAGTATAAAACTCTTTCAGTGACTTAGGACCAACAATACCAATTAAGTTATTGGGCATTATTAGCAAAATGTACAAAATCAAAATGTCAATTCCAGAGCCACTAGGTGGTCCAACCCCTGGAATGCACACAATGAAATTGCCCACATCGATCCTGCCAGCTGCCAATATTTTAAAATGATGTTTTTCCATAAAATGTACATTTAAACAATGTTATTTTAACTGCTCTTTCAGGGGCCCTCAGCACACCTGGTGCCCCTAAGCAAAATATAAATAAAATGGTAAATAAAACTGGGCCGCACGGTGGCTGAGTGGTTAGCACATTGGCCACACAGTCAGGAGATCTGGAAGACCTGGGTTCAAATCTCCGTTGGGCATCTCTGTGTGGAGTTTGCATGTTCTCCCCGTGCGTGTGTGGGTTTTCCCCGGGTACTCCGGTTTCCTCCCACATTCCAAAAACATGCATGTTAGGTTAATTGGCCACTCTATATTGTCCATCGGTATGAATGTGAGTGTGACTGGTTGCTTGTCTATATGTGCCCTGCGACTGACTGGCGACCAGTCCAGGGTGTACCCCGCCTCTCGCCCAAAGTCTGCTGGGATAGGCTCCAGCATCCCCGTGACCCTAATGAGGATAAGCGGCATAGAAAATGGATGGATGGATAAAACTGCCCACTCAGCTTGGTGTCTGAGTGGGTAGCATGTTGGCCTCACAGTCAAGAGATCAGGGTTCGATTCTCTGTTGGGCATCTCTGTGTGGAGTTTGCATGTTCTCCCCGTGCGTGCATGAGTTTTCTCCGGGTACTCCGGTTTCCTCCCACATTCCAAAAACATGCATGTTAGGTTAATTGGCGACTCTAAAAATTGTCCATTAGAGTATGAATGTGAGTGTGAATGGTTGTATGTCTCATATGCGATTGGCTGGCGACCAGTCCAGGGTGTACCTTGCCTCACGCCCAAAGGATAGACTCAAGCATACTTGCAACCCTAACGAGGATAAGCGGTATAGTGGATGGATAGAAGTATGTTCAAGTTTTGATAAAGCTTTATTTTTCAACAAACTACAGCATTAGCTTATGAGTCGTAAATTTCTCTTGGAGATTAAAAAATGATCTACAGTGTCTATTTAGTTGCTTCAAAAAAGTGTTTATTGTTGTCTTTTTGTGTCTTTACCCACAGACTGCCACCCATATGCAGTCTACCTGCGGCAACCCGATTGGGTGTCCAGGTGTGTCTCTGTGGAGCCTGATTGTTGAGCATGTTCCACGGTCTGAGATGCCAAAGATTCACGCCACCCTGGGCCGCTCGCTGGTCGACACATACACGGAGCTACACGCTGAGGTAGGATGGAATTTTGTTGGATTTTTTTACATTTACACTTATTGGTACCTTATTTAACTGCATGATATAATTAAAGTACAGTATTTTCAAATAGTGTTGGGAGTGTTAAGTTACACAACTGCAGAGAAGTCCCAGACACTTATGAGGGGTAAGGTGAATGTTAAGTGAGAGGCTTTCATTTCTTTCTTTCTTTTATTTTTGTTAATATTGCACTATTTTATCCGACAAATATTATTTGATTAAGATAAAATATAATATAAGGGTAATGTGTTTATTTTGGGCTAGTGTCCTTATTTTTACCAATACATTTACATAATGTATATTATGATGTAATATAATATATAAGTTATCATGTTTACACTCACCAAAAGGGTTTATCTCATTTTTTTCTAATCATGTTTACATTTATTATTAATTTAAATTAATTGCAAACAGTAGCACTTCCTCTTTATATTCAGCTGTTTACCTTATATTCATCTATTTTTTCCTTTAGTATTTGAGGTGTAGCATTTTTTAAATCATGAAAATTAGGAACCCCAGCATTGAACTGGTGCACCGGATCATCCATCCATCCATTTTTAGTGCCTCTTATCCTCTTTAGGGTTGCGGGGTATACTACAACCTATCCCAGCTGACTTTGGGTGAGAGGTTGACTGGTCGCCAGTCATTCGCAGGGCACCATGGCATCTGTTATAGACCCTTAATTGTATGTTATTGTAATGTGCAAGTTTACCTATTGATGCGGCTGGTGAGTGTTTATTCCTTCACATCCTTTTTCGAAAGTGTGTCTGTTTCTACTCCAATCTCTTCACACCACCTACAAGAATTTCTTGTCATGCTGAGATTGAATCCAATTTTTACCCAGTTCAGCAGTCCCGGCAGTAAAAAAACCACTCTGGTTTTGCTGGTTTAGCTTAGATCTGAGCTGCATAAAGTCAGCAATTACAACTGCCAGACGGCCTAATAAAAGCTACACATATCTAAAAAGAAAAAAGTGGCACCGCAGTGCTGTCAAAGTGTAAGCCAGCCAACCAGACATCAATATTTACACAAGGCCCACTGAAATCGCCCTCAGCTCTAGCATTTTGACCTCACTCAAGACACATTTACAGTGCTGATGAGAAGTCTTGATATGAGTGAAATCAAGCAAAAAAAGGGTGGAAGCAGGAATATTATTTTTTATTCACTTCTTGCTTTGTCTCAATGCTAAACTGACCGTGCTAACTTTCATATATACTGGGCCATTTTCAAAAGCCTAAGGACATCTTTCAGTAGAATTTTAGTAGAGCCTCGCTTTTCGGATAGGTTACATTCTGGGACCACCAGCTGAATAACAAAAAGAAATGTCTAGCTTGTCTCCCCCCCACCACTACCATCAAACTCTTCTGCTAGCTTGAAATAGTCTTTCTCCTACAATTTCAGATCAATATTTGTAATAAGTGACTGTTGTGATTTTTAGATTACTCAACTCCATAATCCTTGATCTTCAATTGCCATTAGAGAAGGCGTTCTCCAAGATGCTTCTGCATAATCCAATCCTGGTAATGACTTAAGATAATATACAGACATGCTCCAAATATGGGTATGCCAACGATGCCACACTTTTGCAGAACTGTGTGTGTTCAAGGACTGCCAAACAAAGTGCAAAATCTCAGCATCTGACAAAAAACATTTTCAGTGAAGCATGAAAGACAAACAAAACACTGATTTGGCACCTTTTTTTCTATCAAAAAACGTGTAGTCCTGAATTATGTAATCTTCTTTATGGCTTTCTACATGCAAAAGGAAAAAATGATAACTTGTGACGATTAAAGAAAGAAATAGAAAGAAAATCAAATTAGAAGCTGCAGTTTGATTCAGTTCATATGCAAATTATCATCACACATACTATACATCATTGGCGGGTGCTGGTCATTCAAGGACGGGAAGCTCATTTTTCTCTGCCTGCAACATAAATGTGTTTTTTTTCTAATGTAAATTCTACCCTCCATTCCTAGTCGATTTTAACACAGACAGAGTCGCAGTCTCCTGATCAGTTCAGAACAACGGAATTAAAAACTCCGGTGGAGGTTTGTACTTCAGGATTGCTGAGTCGCTCATTTCACAGTCAATCAAAAAGGGATTCCGCCTCAGACAAATCTTTGAATCATCATGCAGAAGCCGAGCGTCGGGGCCAGCCCACTGACCCATAGACCCCCAAAGATGCTGAGCACTATAGGGCGGGACAAAGCCCAGCATTTATCCAATGATCGTCCATTTTCGTGCAGTCAAACAACCCACTCTGTACTTTCCCATTGAAGTCAGTAGTGAATGAGAAGGAAGTCGTGTGAGTTACCTATGATAAGTAGCTGACTCTGGAAAAAAAGATGAAGGTCTAGAACTAGTCAATGCACCGAAATAATGTGACAAGATGCTGGCTTATGCAATGTAGTTTTACAATGCAACCTCTAAGGTCGTACACCCCAGAGTCACAGTGTCACCACATAAAACATTTTATTAACTAAACAGCCAATGCTTTAAGTAACTAGAAGTAATATCAGTTTATCACTTCACACTGAAACTGAGGCTATGCTGAACTCTAGCCTGATGCCATGCTTGGTGGCGGTCCATTCAGACTAAAGAAAAAGCCTGAAACAATCTCAAGTGTTTACCCTGTGGTGCTTGCTGAGCTAATGTCTCAAGTAACCAACTCCTCAAAATTTTGGTGAATATTCAGAGGCATTAGCTAGAACATTTAGAGGCTTCCCTTTTATTTAATTTCTGTGTAGATCATGTCCTCATTTCCTCACTTCTCTTATTCTTTTTTTGGTTTGGTCTATCCCTGACTGTTTCTCTTGTGGTTCCGTAATGAATGTTGTGCCTCACGTGCGCGATAATCGATTAATCAAATGACTTTAAGAAAAAACAAAGATGACAATATGGCTGCTTTTAAAGTGACATGTGCATCCATGCGTGTTTGATTTCTTTGTCTGAGGCGTCTGAGATTGAATGACATAGGGTTCAATCCACATATATACGGTGCTACAGCGGAATGAAAGGACCACCTTTCAGCCATTCAACCTTTTTTTCTAAGTACATGGAGGCAGGGCTACAAGTGAGTGCTAGCTAGCAGCAAGTTAGCCTTATGAGCAAGTATACATTAACGTGAATGAAGGCACGAAAGCAATGGTTTCTAAGGCAAATGCCATAGCCCCAGTGGCGGAATATTTTGGTTTTAACAGAAGGAGCAAGGTGAGCGCATGAACTCAGACAAACCGATATGTGGCATTTGTGCGAAAAAAGTGACGAGGAAGACTGAGAATATGACAAGTGCCTTCACCTTCACTTCGTCAGCAAACGCTGACTGTTTGGTCGGCAAAGTAACAAAACAGCGTAAAGTGGTGCTCTCTCACAGACAGTGTTGCTCGCTTCATTGCAAAAGAAATGCAACCTTTCAATAAGGTTGAAGAGCCAACATTTCATTTGCATGTCATAAACAGCAGTTCCTGAACTGTATAACCAAGTGAAAGAAGAAGGAAACATTGCGTTTTACTCCGCCACCAAAAAATATGTGGTCTACCTCAAATATTACACTACATAACTGCATGTGTGTGTGCGGTTTTATTGAAGTGTTTTTTTTTTCTTAACAGAGACTGGGTCTATTTTGATTGTTTTTGGTTATGATTGTTATTTTTGTTTAAGTGCTGTTTTTGAGACTGAGAGTCAATTTTATTTACATTAAGTTTTTTTTATGTTCTTCTTATGTTTGTTTAAATTATTACGTTGTTTGTTTCATTTATTTAAAAGCTCTTGGTATTCAAATTATTATGTTAATAATGTTATTTACGCTTGAGAGATTAAAGATTATTGCTTTTGATACGATGTACTGTCATTATTATGCTACATAATTAATGAAAAAATTGTTTTAAAAAATGGTGTCAATAATATTATCGACAATAATTTGTAGGACAATTATCGTTCAGCAAAACTTGTTATTGTGACAGGCCTACATGCACCAAAAGGAACGGTTTTAGGCGGCTTCTGCATTCCTCAACACTGCCATTCCTCTTGCCATCAAGGTCTGCGTTGTCGGTGGCAGCTAGATTGCAAGGACACTTTCTTAACTGAATAAAAATAAAACTTAATATTCACAATAATTTGGGTTTTCCCCTTAAAATAGCCCTTGGATGAGAACAACTGTTTTATTGCAGAAGGAGGGAGGTGGGAGTGGGGAGGCAATGGGGGATGTTAGCCATGAAGCCTTTTAACATAAACACTTGAGTCGACAGCCACACAGCCACAAAGGAAGACGCATTGACTGGCTGCGTGTGTATGCTGAACACACACACATAAAAACCATATGTTTTCAGGTCCTCCAGCATATTCCTTTTGAAAGAAAGAGGTCACCCATGATTGACAAGCAACAGGTGTGCAGGTGTTAATGGTAGCCAGTCATATTATGCACACATTTTTGTTTCCCTTCACGAGGTCTATCATTGTTTCCAAAGCACACCTGGAGGAGTTTTTCTAGTAAGTTTGTTACTGCAGCCGGCAACGCTTGTTTACACACTTCACAACGTGGTTTGATGAGGTCATCATTTGCCCGCTGGTAAATATCACTAATCGTACAGGAACCCATAGGCCAATATATTGCAGTTTTTATTAGGTATGTATCAATCCAGTCTTCAAGATTGGGTTTAGCTGCCAATCCGCTGTATTTTGAAGATCGGCCTCCACCACAAGATTGGGCCGATCCACTTTCCGTAACTCTAGGCTATACACCAACATGGTAGGTGCGGTTAATGCTCCTCAAAGCTGGTCGCTAGTCGACTCCTGCCACCAGGATGCAGAAGAAAACGCGACACCAGCATGCAGACGTGTCTGCGGTTAGTTTCACTTTGGAGGCTGGATGTTCTGCTACACACCTACAGGTGTAGATTCCCAGATTCCCCTCACTGTGCCCAGACTTAAGACTCTGTTATGGTGCCAGGAACCCGCACAGGAAGTTCCACTGTTTGTTACTACATCCCGTCAATATATTACTGTTGCGAGTCATATATTTTCTAAATCACACCACAAGTTGATCTTTAACCATATCAAATGATTAGTCCTACACTAAAAGTATTGTAATGGCAGCTGAATAATTAAACGTCAGTATGGCTATAATTCAGTGTGCCATTATTTGCCTGTGAACATAGAACAGTCAGCCCTTCACAGGAGATAAGCGGTATAGAAAATGCCCATCCATCCATTCTCTATACCGCTTATTCTCATTAGGGTCGCGGGTATGCTGGAGCTTATCCCAGCTGACTTCAGGCGGGAGGCGGGGTACACCCTGGACTGGTTGCCAGTCAATCGCAGAGCAGACATACAACCATTCACACTCACATTTACACTCTAATGGACAATTTAGAGTCTAACCTAACATGCATGTTTTTGAGACGTAGGAGGAAACCGGAGTACCAGGGAAATGGATGGACGGATTTAGTCCTGCATGACAATATAATATATTGTATAAAAAATATTGTAATGGCAGCTAAATAATTTGATCTACGCATGGCTGCAGAGCATTCAGTCCTTTAAGCAGACTTTCTCCATCAGTTTTCTTATTCTATGCATTTGACTCCAAATGCTTTCTCTAACCAGCATGCTGACTACCATTGCCCTCTATAGCCCACACACTAAACAGCAGCCTGGAACAACACAATAAACTTGTCGCTACAGCATTTTGCATGCCCATTTTTTCCAATTTTATCTTTTATTGGATGAACTTTTATTTTCATTACGGACCTGACACACAGGTTTGTTTAAAAAAATCAAACGATAACGCTGTTGGTCATAAAAAAGTAAATTCAGCAATCATTTGGGTGCATTTTTTATTCTTTGAAGAGCTATTTAATAACCATAATAAATTCCACAAATTTATGACTGTAACAAAAGTTTATTATTTAGAAAAAAGGACTGATACCAGATCGGATCGGACACTACTTGATCATCTGGACAAGGAGAGCTATGGTTTCCTTTCCACTTTCTCATACAAGGCAAATAATTATTAGTTTTAAAAGTGCATGTTAGCTATGTATATTGAGTTATTTATATATTGAGCTATGTATATTGAAATAAAGAAATAACTGCCTCTTTCAAATTATTGTCTGCTTCCAATTAATGCCTCACCCTCTTTGTGGTTTGGGTAAATAAACATATAAGATATAGCATTTTCAGTAAATAATTTTTCTGTCAGGATAGATCTTGTGACATAGCAACACTTTCTAGAATGTAGTTCTTCCGGCTCACAGAACAGCAGCTCATTCTTTACAAAATGTAACCCCAGTGTCAGTCTTTACTGTGACTTATTCCCTTTGTAGGCAGTCATGTGGCACAAGATATGGCAGGACGGCAAGCTAGGCGGACCACTCGGGTACCGTCCGAGAGTCCCCCTGGCCGACCCGCCAGTGATCAAGGAGCTGGTGAGGGCTGAGGTCAAGATGTTGCTGGAGAATCTCCAAGAGAAATTCCTCAGGGAGGGAAGGTTGGTGTATGTTGCCACACACAAGCTCCCTGTGCAACACAACACAATTTTATTAACTGAGGCAAATGTGTTTGTTTCTCTGCAACTTCCTGACTACACTTTTTATGTCGCTTTTGTAATGGAAAGGTACACCATACAATTGAAAAAATACTGTAGCTATAGTTTGCATAGTTTTTATTACAAATGGTGTTTGAATTTTAAGCATTATGTCACAACTAGACTGCAGCTTAACAAGCTTATACTGCCACACACGATTTGAAATCTTTCTTGCATTAGTTAAACCTTAAGATGACAGTCTTGGAAAGTGCTATAAATACACTAGAATTCAAAATTAGAGAACAATTTATTATTTATTGATTTTTTTCTGAAATAATGTCATCTTCACTGCTCAACAATGGAAGGACTTTTTGTCATGTCTACATCATGCTACCAGAACACTTTTTCCACAAAATTACTAAGGCATTTAAACAAAAAAACATTTTGCAGAAAACACAATGATCAAAATTAGAGAACACTTTTAGATACCTCGCAGTTATTGGTGTTAGTCTGGCACCTGGTGCTAATTACCTTGATTATCTGTCAACCCCTATTTAACTGGCAGCCTTACTTCCAGTTTCACGGACTGTGCGGACGGACGGTTTCACGGCCGTTGTAAAGTGACTGAAAGCCTCCGGCAGCAGGTTGTCTGGATGAAGGCCAAAGGGATGACCCTATCAGCCATAGCAAGACAAGTTGGTCGTTCAAGAATATTGTATTTTTACAACATCACAAACTCATTCAAGTCCCCCAAGAAGGCTGGTCGTCCATGGAAGACAAATACAAGAGAGGACAAGATACTGAGGAGGATCCTAATAGGCAATCGTTTCCACACTACAGCTGGAGTTGCTTGCCAGTTCAGCGCTGAACAGGGTAAAGATCTGTCTCGTCATACAGTGTCTCGACGTTTAAGAGCATTTGGACTGAAAGCCCACTCTGCGGTGACCAAACCTCTCATTAGCAGAAAGAATCACAAGGCTGGACTAAACTTTGCTGAGGAGCACGTTGTGTGGACAGAGAAGAACTGGTCCAAAGGTCACTTCAGTGATGAAAGCAAGTTTAATTTATTTGTATCCGACGGGAAACTTATGTTCAGTGACAAACCAGAGAAATACTGAACCTAAAGGGTGTAAAGAAGTCAGTAAAAGGTGAAAGAGGAAGTATCATGGTTTGGGGTTTGTTATGGCCGAGAAACCCACTACAGTCACTGAACAATGGAGGAGACTGGAAGAAGAGGCTGGTTGTCCATGATGGAAAGAAGCCTCCTCGGTGACCTTTGCTCTGTCACAGATGGCAGGCTGTGCAGCTCAGTGCCAATGACAGAGCCTACCTTCCTTACCAGATGGCGTGTGGTGTCCTTCTTTTTGAGATCTGTAGCAGCTTCATGCATATGTTGCCTAAAGAACCACCAGGTGGTTTGTGACGTACTAGTCGACAAAGTCCTGGATCAGTTTTCTGAACTCATCCTCCTGTACCCTCCTGATACATCACACAAAGGCTGAGCTATCCACGTATTTCTCTACATGGCAGAGCTTAGAGTTTTACTGAAAGTCGGACGGGGTAAACAAAACAGGAGAGAGCACAGTTCCCTGTGGTGCACCCTTGCTGCTGGTCACAGTGTTGGACCAGCAGTTTCCAAGGTGCACCTAATAACCAGTCTGCCATTCAAGTAGTCTGTGATCCATGCCAACTGGTGTGATCCTACTGTCATTTATGTCAGTTGAGGAGCCTGAGAAGCTGAGGCTGGATTTTGTTAAAGGCGCTGGAGAAGTCCAAAAGAGTAATCCTCACAGCACCGCTGCTTTTGTCCAATTGAGCGAGAGATTGGTGGAGCAAGACGATGATGTAGTTCTCAACTCCCAGTTGTTCCCGGTATGCAAACTGCAGAGGGTTGAATGCAGAGTGGGTGTGTGGCCTCGTACAGCAGAAGCTGTTCCATGGTCTTCATCACATGTGATGTCAGTTCTACAAGTCTGAAGTCACTTAGTTCACCAGGATGTTGTTTCTTTGGGACTGAAATGATGCATGTCTGCCTTCCCCAGTGCAAGTAAAGCCTTAGGGTGTTGTGTTTGCAATGTATCAGTCGCGAAAAAGATAACCTCACACGCAGTCTCTGCTTCAGCGTGCGGAGAGTATATAAACAAGAATAACAATGCCGTGACTGAACTCCCTGGTTAGTACAGTAGTAGGGACATAGGCTGACAGCCAGGAGTTCAAGGTCCCTACTGCTGGATGGTGTTATAGGTGCTGCAGAAGTCCTAAAATGTAAACCTCACAGCACCACTGTATCTGTCCAGTTAAGCAAGAGATCTGTGGAGCAAGAAGATGATTGCATCCTCTATTCCCCTTTTCTCTCGGTATAAAACTGCAGAGGGTCAAGTGCGTGGTGGATCTGTGGCCTCAGGTAATAGAGCAGCAGCCTTTATATGGCCTTCATCAGATGTGATGTTAGGGCTACCGGTCTGAAGTCATTCAACTCACACTGCATTGTTCCAGTCTCTTTGAGACTGAAACAATGCAGAAAGTCTTTATAGATGTGGAACCTCCCCCAACCCCAAGCTTAGGTTGATGATGCTCTGTAGAGGGTCTCCCAGGTCCCTCTCACAGGCTTTCAGTTGTGAAGGTGATACTCCATCCGGACTTGCTGCTTTGCTGGCGTGCAGCCTCCTTAGCACAGCACTTACTTGCGCAGCTGATGACTTGTGTGGTGCCTGCTGTGTGTGTGATGGGTTGTTCAGACCTGTTAAAAAGTGATTTATCTGGTTTGCCCTCCTCACATCCCACTCAATGTGGGCGCTCTTGGCACACTGAATCTTTTTTTTATGAAAGAAAGTTATCAGAGTTGTAAAAACTCAAGCAGTGATTATAAAACAGCCTAATGGCTGTTTGCTTTTTAATTTCCCCTGCTAATGTCAGACGACTGATGGGCAACTACTACTTGGCAATCAAATTACTTTTATTGGAAATCATAGATGAGATGTAAAGTGGCTATCTGTGTGTGTCTGTTAGAGTTTTTGTGTCTGTATGAGCTTGTAATTCTCTGGGCAACTAAGTTGTTGCTGCCAGGAATGTTGCTTTGTGTAACCTGCAAAATTAGCACGACCTATTGTTCTGTTTTTTCTATTTTTTTCAACCGTTTATTGCCTGTCAATTTGTTTGACAACTTTTCTATTGTTACTTAACTTTTTTTGTGTGTCCATTCAAGCTGTGCTTTTCGCATATTTTGTGTGTGTGTCCATTCATGATGTGCTTTTCACATGTGCTTACACTTTGCATATTTTAAAACAACATTATCAAAACAACTGAAGACTCTACAATGTACACCGTAGGCCTGTAGTTGGTAGTTTCACTGTTGTGGATAACTGTTTCCAGATCGGACCATGATAAGTGAATATATGCAAAGTAGGATTCCTCCTTTTATAAATTGAATATTGTCATAGTTGCAGCATAGAAAACATTTTTAAGTATGTATTATGAGAGTCCTCCAGACATGAACTAGCATCCCTTTAGACTACCTTTAGACTCATATACTGTACCTTCATTTGGTCAACATAATAAAAGTAAATACGCCATTTAGGACATAAATAAGACTTGTGTGTTGCTATAAATGTGTTCTAGGGTAGCTGAGTGGCAGGCAAACAGTGACTTCAGAATTGAGTTTTAGCTTCTCGTGGGTTAGTGCAGCAACAGTAACCCGTGTTTTTATTAGGGATTTTATTTAGGGATTACTGTGCCTGTTGTGAGAAAATTTAAGCCTGTAAATTAAAGCTTCTCGTTCCAGTGATCAAGTCTAGTGTTTGTGTGTCTCACCTAGCATTACAGTAACATTACGGACACCTAGTGACCAGTGTAGAATATTACATATCATTCACAGTATTTTTGACTGAATCTTCTGAATGGCTTATATTTTTATTTTAGTTCATTTAGCCATTTTTATGCTTTAAAATTTAGGCAAAAATTGTTTAAATTAGCCTCATTATGCACATTTTTACTAATTTTACACTTAACATTTGAACTGTGAAATGACGAGGGACAACTGTATACACTCATTGTTTTAAGCACTAACAGCACTAGGGTGCTGTGGTTGGCCATTGTTGTTAATGATGAAGACGTTCACACATGCTCTGGCTGACTAAGCATGTTGTTGCCGACGACCATATTCTGTTCTACAAATAAATGGTAACAAAAAGTTTCACTTTGAGAACCCTTTTCAAATATTTCCTTGTGTTGGTTGCCAGGCATATATTATATTGACAAACATTCAAATCAGGAGTAGTATTTGCATAGTACTATTACAACCAATCTCATTCTATTATGCTTTGATACTGCATTGACCCGAATGTAAAAAGTATGAATGTAAAAAGACCAATGTCTGAATGAAAAAAATGGTCTTTTATTTGCGCTCGAGAGATTTGTACATTCAAACCAGCAGGTGGCTCTAAACTACTTCTCACCTGGCGATGCTGAGCTTTTCCTCCTGTCACTCAGTGTTGCTCATTGCTATCTAATTAATTATCTGATTGTTATTTTGAAAAAAAAAACAGGCCTTGAAAAAGGTAAAGGTCATCTTATATCGGGTTAAATACGAAAATATCTCTGAGTGACTCTATTGTCTCTTGAGGACTAAAAAGCACCATTGCATTTGTAGATTTTGTTCAGTAACTACAAACTGAAATGTTCCTTTGCCACACTCTCTTTCCTAAAGTACTTCTCCTAAAGTAGTAAAGTACCCCAGCAAGGATGTAATGGATTACGTAAAGTCCCATTAATTGTAGGCAGAATATAAATCCATTGTTATTTACTGCCAGAACATTGCCATAACAAATTGGTGACGCCAAAGGCTGTGCTAGCGCAGATCTTGTCTCTTCATTGATTTTTTTTTTTTATCAGTGTGTGTGCATGTGTGTGCACATATACTAATATTCAGAAAACTGAACTATAAGAAAACGTTTCATGTTCGATCAGTTGATTAAGCACTTTTTCATATTCATTCTTTGTGTATTGTAAACCTAATGTATTTACCAATAACACTTCTCAGTAGCACTTGGGGGCAAAGGTCTAATGCCACCCACAGTAGCGAGGGACTGCAAATGTTCGGGGGGTGGTTGAGTGTTATTGTGGTTTGAGCTGTGTGAGGGGGTTACCTTGTAAAAGTGATTTAGCTTATTGGATTCCTCCTTTATGTTTGTGGTCCTGATGTCCCAGTCCATCCACACACGCACACACCACTGTATGATTTGTCTACGAGTGGAAAAGACACATTTCCCTAATCCAGGGACAATACATCCTAGCTGGCTCACCTGCAGCTGCCTGCTTTAGTTACTTGTTTTCCTTTCTTTTGGGAGTTTCAAAGTATCTGACTTAACATTTCCTATTTAAGGTATGTTTATGTTTAAAGGTCTCCTGATATTGCATCAGCTCAGTTATATTGTGTTGACATTCAATATTTGGCAAACATTTGTGGTAATTGGATATTGTCTTGTAATTACAGGCACGACAAGGAGTTTTTTAGTCGTTATAACGCAAAGACTGTAAACTTTGCATTGGGTCGACTTGACATCAGCGCTGTACCCAAAGATGAAATCAGGTATGGTTGATGCCACCATACCAAAGCTCTCATGATGTGACTGTCTTCTCAGTTTTGTCCTCCTCCTCATTTCTCCTGAAGACTGAGCTCTCGCTGTTCTAGCCAGTCCCATGTTGAAGAGGAGATAGAAGCCATGAAGGACAAGCTGAATATCACTGACATCAACAAAGTGGTGGAGCATATCAAGTAAGTAGCAAAAAGAAAGCGGATCTAATACTTTCTGTCATCCACACTTTTTGTGCTATATGGATATAAGTGGCTGTAAATCACTGTGAGTCAAGTTTCAAGCCGTTTCTCTCCTTAGTTCCCCTCAGCTGTTCCAAGCAGCTTTTACTCTCCGCCACCTCAGCTCCGTCCTCCCTCTTTCCCTCTCCATCCCTCTCTCTTCATGGTCTGCATAGCATTGCGGCCATTAGGGCTGCCTTGGAAGAGAGCCTGTTCCCTCTCTCTCTCTTTTCTGCCTCACATCTACATCCTGACTTGAGCAGCACAAAAGGGCCCATTGTGAGACAGTTCAGCCTAAGTCTCCAGAAGGTTTGGTTGTGGTTATGTAATCAGAGAGGGACGAACAGGGTTTCTCTGGAAAATTACTTATTCGTCCTTGCTTTGTTGAACATCTCCCTTTGCAACGTTTTAATGGAGACACAGTTATGCTAGTGCACATTACAATTGGGACCCGCTGTTTCTTCTATGACCAAGATTCTAGTAGATAGCTGCCTTTGTCCATGAAAACACTTCACTTTTTGAACTTTCAACTATAAATACCTAACTACACAATACACCCCTTACATTTAACCGCTTATTAAGGGACAATACAATAGGAAGTAAATGTGGATATACTTTAGAGTAGTCAGTGTACAGTTTGTGTAACAGTATGGCATTTCTATTCACTGAAAATGAGTCAGCACACATCCATTAAGGTCTAAATAACACAAGTGAGTACACATTAGAGTCAACATATCCAAATTGTGTCCTTGGTGTGAAGATTTAGGGTTAACAACATACTTGTCTTGTACTGCCTTAATCCTCTTGGACATGAAATTTACCAATGCTGCACCGGTTGTTACTGGAATCTGCTCCACTCCTTTATGATGGTCATCAAGTCTAGGTTAGACACCTTGCTCTCCTCCACATTCCTTCCGCTTGAGGATGGCTCACAGGTGCGCAATTGGCTTTATGTCTGAAAGAGACATACTTGGCCACTCTTTCACCTTCACAATCAGCTTCCTCAGAAAGGAACTTGTCATTTTTGGGCTCCGGTTTTCCGGGCTCCGTGCGCTCCAGTTTTTGCTTCACACTGTCACAGTACATATTGTAATTTATGTTTCCCTTAAATAAACCACACCTCCCTAGTGTTAGCAGCACTCATGGGACCCCAGACAATGGTGCTTCCACCACCAGACACTTTAGAAAATATGGCTGTGTGTTAAGTCATTTCCAGTGGATAGTAAATTTATTCTGCTCTACACTGACTACTTGAAAGTACATCTAAGTGTACTTTCTATATTTTTGTCCCTTGAAGGGGAGATATACTGTAACCAAAATGTTTTGTGAGATACACTCGGTATCTTTCTAACTCCTTACCCAATAGTCTTTATTATTCACAGGTGTATCCTGATAGAAGAATGTGCAACATTAAAATTACACATACAGCATATACAGGTAAGGCATTGAGTTCTGAAATCTTTTCTTTAATCCTGAAACCTTTAGACTTTGTGTGGATAACCAGATTGTTGCCGTAATGTCTGCCGTTGCAATGTGGATTGCACAAGCCCTCATACAGTAGCATAGTAATTTCATCTGTCTTTGTTACTCATGCAAGAATTGTGTATTTTCATTTTATATCAGTCATTTTATATTACAACATCCATACGTGTTCCAACACCTGCAAGATAAAAGCAGCACACGTGTGAAAAACTTCATATGTATAGATATTGATATACTGTAGATATTGAGGCCAAATGTATGCACTGTATGTGTACAGGTTATCAGTTGTGATAAGACAGCAGCGTTCTGAGTGGGTTATACTGAAGACAGATGTTAGACATTTTGGGCAAAACCCTCAAACAAAAACAACAGTGCTAGACCCACAGGGGAATAGGCTATAAATATATATTATTAACTGTAGGTTTGCAAGAGAGTTTGTTTGATCTGGCCTTTTCCATACACATGAAAAAACAGTGTAGCACACAAACACACACACATTACACACACACACAGTGGTTTTGATTTGCTCTAGATATAAATTTTTGAGGCTAAATTCTGATGGAACACTTCTGCTTAACCGTTTAGTGGTTGTCCAAATTCTTTTCCCTCTTTCTCGGTTTGTTATTTTTATCCAATTTGCTTCCTCTGCTCTTTCCAAAGATCTGTCTTGCTCAAATAAATGTAATACATTAACTTTGTACTTTTCCACTCTGGACAGTTTACTGCTAGTTTAGTAGTCCCACAGCACTGCCATATACACTACAAAATGTAACATAAGTTCCCTTCTGGGGGCTGTGTGATTTTGTGTTTCTTTTAGGAAATGATCAAAAAACAATGTAGGAGACATGGTGAGGCTAAAGAAACAGAACCAACCCTTGCAGGTAAATGCTGTAACAACTGTGGGGCAAATGCTGCCATCTAGCGGCAAATTCAGGCTCATTGTTTTGGTTGAGTGTTGTCTTAAGGACCGTGTGAGTACGTTATTTTGATCAATTAAATATGTTAATTACACCAGTCCAGGGTGTACCCTGCCTCCCGCCCAAAGTCAGGTGGGATAGGCTCTAACATACCCGCGACCCTAATGAGGATAAGCGGTATAGAAAATGAATGAATGGAGGATATATAATTCTCCACCTTGGCAGTCAAATTCATTCATTGAGAAGAGCATAAATATATCTTGCATTTGACATGACCCTTTGGAATTTTTAATAATTCTGTATAAATTACTCATAAAATGAAGTCTGATCTACAATTAAACAACAAATATAAACAAACAGGGTTTACTTAAACCAGTGGTTCTCAAATAGCGGGGTGGGCCCACCTGGGGGGGCGTGGTAAACTGCACAAGAAGCAGGAAGTACTTTTAGTGTTAGTGTAAACCTGCCATTATGCCCAAATTTCTTATACTCAACATGCCATTTGACTCTTGAACACACTTCACAGCTCTGCAATTTGTTGCATTTTATTGGTTTCAGTTTCAAGTTCAGTTTGTACAGTACAGATAAATAAATAGATATTATCAGTTGTCAATAGTATTTGAAATGGGGGGGCACGACAACATTTGTGGCCCCTGGGGAGGCATGACATAAAATAACTGAGTACCACTGGCTTAAACTAATACCACACAAACAATTATGTAAGTAAGTGAATTATTAAAGTAAGTGAACCCTTGTATTTACCGTAATACCAGGTTAGCCCTCCCTTGGCAGCAATAACCTCAACCAAACATTTTGTGTCGTTGAAGATCATACATGCGCAATGATTATAAATCATTTTGGACCATTGCTGTTTCCAAAATTGTTGGAGTTCAGAAATATTCCTGGGATGTATGTTGTGAGTAGCTCTCTCTTGAGGTAATGCCACAGCATCACAATCAAGGTGATATCTGGACTTTGACTGGGCCAATCCTCTCCACTCCACTCCACATGTTTATTTTTTCTGAAGTCATTCCATTGTTGATTTGCTTCTGTGTTTTGGATCATTGGCCTGTTATAACATCTATCTTCTTTTGAACGTCAACTCATGGTCAAAAGACCAAGGTCTTCTGCAAAATATCTCAAACTTCATTTCACGCTGTACCATGATGGTCTCTCTATCATGCTTCACGGTTGGTGTGCTGTGCCATTTTTCCTCCACTGATGGGTTTGTGTGTTTCTCCCAAACAATTTCTCCCAAACTTCAAAAGCGCAGCAATGTCTTTTTTTAGACAGCAAAGGCTTTTTCCTTGGTGTCCTCCCATGATCCCCATTCTGACTTAATATGCAACATTTGGTAGATTTGTCACCAGAGATATTTGCTGGACAATATTTTTTTTTCAATGAAAATATGACAACATTAATTTAACATTGCTAATGTTAACATAATTATTAATAACTGTTATTAATTATTATATTCTTGTGATTTATATCAAGAGCAGACTACATTTTATGACCAGTTAGTGCAGAAAATCTGAAGAGTTTACATACTTTTACTCCCACTGTATTATTAGCGACATACTGACAAACAGAAACTGGCAGGCGCCATTGACCAACTCAAGAAGAGATGCTCGCGGCAGGTTCATCTTAGGTTTCTTCCCTGTATTTGATAAGGAAATGTGCAAATTAAGCATTTTTTTTACTTAGGAAAAGGTTAAAAACATTTGAAATTACACAGAAAATACATGTATAAAGCAGTTGACTGGATGGTGGAGGCTCTGCCTCCCCTGACTACACATCCCGTCAAAAAAAGCACTGTAACAACTAGTGTAAAACAGGATGTGGTGATTTTTAATAAAATCTAATTTTATATGACTTATGTCTTTTTAGACCTGAAAGAGCTTCGATGTGCTATTCAAAAAGACTTTGAGCTCTATCCATCGCCTCCCTCCAATGTTTCCGATAAAGCAGTGAAAAAGATATTCAGGTGAGTGTAATTATTACAGAAGATAACCCGTTATCCGTCCATCCATTTTCTATGCCGCTTATCCTCATTAGGGTCGTGAGTATGTTGGAGCCTATCCCAGCTGACTTTGGGCAGGAGGCGGGGTACACCCTGGACTGATCGCCAGTCAATCGCAGGACATACAATCATTCCCACTCACATTCATACCTACGGACAATTGACCTAAAATGCATGTTTTTGAAATGTGGGAGGAAACCGGAGTACTCGGAGAAAACCCACGCACGCACAGGCAGAACATGCAAACTCTAAACAGAGATGGCCAATGGAGATTCAAATCCAGATCTCCTGACTGTGAGGCCAACATGCTACCCACTCAACCACCGCGCCGCCACCCAATATTGAATTGATTACATTTAATGTAATATTAAAAGAGCCTGACACTATATATATATATATATATATACACCTGTGTATATATAAATATAATATAAAAATAATATTGGTGGTAGTATTATTGGTATTATTATATAATTTTAGGGTGTGCGTCTGGTTTTTTTACATATATTTCAATAGGTCATTCTCCTGAAACAAGTACCAAAAATGTTAGTTATTTTCTAACCAATGTGGATATTAAAATAAAGTATCACTTGGTTGATTTCAGTTTATGAATACGTATCGCAGTTACTGATATTACAGGATTGATCCACACAGCACTACTGACCAGGGGCCTCATCTACAGTATAAAGCATGCATACGCACAAAACGGTGTCGAAAAGTTGCGTACACCGTTTTCTATGTAAAGTATGTGATCTATAAAAACACAACCTGGCATAAGAATATGATAAGTGCACACCTGTATGGCACCTTTTGTATCTGGCATAGGCACTTTTGGGAGACATTGCAAAAAGGTGGGGCTGCACGGTGAATGAGTGGGTAGCATGTTTGCCTTACAGTTAGGAGATCAGGGTTTGAATCTCCGTTTGGCATCTCTGTGTGGAGTTTTTTTGTGTGTGAAAATTGCGACCCTAATAAGGATAATCGGCATATAAGATGTAGTTATTTTACATGAAACTGGTGGATATCATTTGTCATTTATCATAAACAACATTATGCACGAGAGCTACATAAAGAACACAACTTAGTGCTTGAACATTTCATCTTTTTATTTTGTAATCATGTTAATATTATGTGTTCGATAATATAAATTATAACAAATCTTTAGCAGAATTCTATAGAGTTTAAGTTTGCAAGACATAGTACTAATATGTCCTCAGTGCTCGGTTTCTCCATTTTCTTTGGGCAATTTATCAAAAAATAAGAAAAACACAACTTTAGTTGTTTATAAAATTATTTAGTTATGAAATATGTAATATTTTGATAGTGGTATTGTCATATCATTAGGTAAAAAAATGTTTTTAATATCTATGTCTAAATATCTGTCTAATTTTCAAAATAGCTACATTCCTGTTTTGCGTCTTTGCGTCCACCTACTCTAGGTGCATACCAAAACATTGCATGAATGTGCGTACGGCACTTTTTATAGGTCTGAATATTTGTATCTGTACGCACATTTTGAGTTTCTGGAATATGCAGACTATTTGTCAGATTTCCATGCACATTTTTATAGATGAAGCCCCAGGACTTGACGTAAGATGCTGACACGTAACACAGAGCTAGTGGATGGAAGCTGTTTCAAACTCTGTGTGAGACTCGACATTATTCTTGGTTCTTCAAACCATTTTTAGTTAGTACAAGAGTAACACACTTTATCTTCCGCCAAAGAATGATGTAAAAAACTAGTTTCCCAAAGTGTGTTAATTAGAAAAAAAAGATCAAAAGAAAACTGGACTATATTTCAGATTTAGAATCAGTGTCACTTTTGTTATTGTATTTTGACCCAAAAAAACACGCAAATACTCAGAAGTTCACATTCTGTGTCAAGGCTGGCATCAGCTTATTTGCATGTAGTCTTTCTTGATTCAATTAGAATTGCATTGTGTGCAGACTACGCTGGTTACGTATACAACTCGTACACATTTTGTCTGAGTTTGGTCATACGTGTTTTGGTTGCAACGGTTATACTTTGGAAATCACAGCAGCTGAAACGCATATTTCACCGTGTGCCTTTATTTATTTCTTCACCTTTTCCTTTTTTGCATGTCACAAAGTAGCGATGCACAAACGGGCTGAAATTGACTTCCCCTGTTTATTCAATGTTTGTAGTTGCTGTAGTCTGTGGGTCATGCCCCTCAACTTTTTCAATATGTGCCTTTTTCTTCCCATTCATGCGGTCCTAATGGCGCTCCTCCAGACTTCCATCAGAACAAAAGAGCGCTGATAAGACCTCACAAGCTTTAACTGCTACCTCCATCCGAAGACCGCATCCTCCCTCAGCTCCACCCAGACTTGCTCAATTGAACATTTGCGGCGCCCTCAAGCCAATAAATACTTTGGAGGCTATCTCAAGGACTTCTCGGCAGCACAAAAATCAAGCTGAAGTTTGTACCAGGACGTTTCGACACAGGAAAGTTTGCCTCAAAACTTCTGCAGGTGACCTGGTGGCAGGGGAGCCATTGCACACCGAGGAAGATGAGTCCGATCTCCACTGGCGTTTTCTCACCTGCTCGAGTAGCCTTCCTTTCATCCCTTCACAATATCTCCAGCCTGGGTAGGAAGGCTGATTTGAGGACAAAAGACGGCAAGAATAAGCAGGAAAATTGTCACTTCACCCTTTTCCCGCTTTCACACCTGGCTGAGGTGGAAGCAGGAAGAGATGAAAAAGGTGTTGTCATGGACAGGAAGTGAACCAGTAGCAAAGCATGAGAAAATGAGGTGAAGTACTCAGTGGAAGGACGCGCGTAATCCAGAACATTTTACAGAACTGTCTCAACAAACGTTTACAACTGGTTATTTCAGCTATTGAGCTGATGAGATTTCTACTAAAATGTGGATGTGATTGGATCAATACAGAAATATCATAGCAGTATTGGACAGTGTAATTGATTTAATTATAGTTTGGTTTGTTATTTACAATATAAATGAAATGAGATTTTTTGGCATTCTTCTTGCAGTATATTCTTGTTTTTTTCATTTTTAAAAATAGTTTTCATTTTAAATTTCATTTCCGCTGGATAAATACATTTCTGATGCTTGATTTGACAATGTTAATGAATTTAGTTTACCAATAGGCATTGTGTGAATGCATAAACTTACTGCTTTGTGGCATTCTAGGAGAATTTAAGGTGATGTCATTTATTTTTATTGAGTCATTGATTGACTGATCATCGGCTTCCCTGTTGGTGCGTCACATCCGGTTTAGTAATTCACGAATTTAAAGTTCAAAATTAAGATGTGCTTAAATAAATAAATATTTGAAGTGAACCCTTTACACACAAAGCCGAGTTTCTTTGGTGGTTTGTCACTCCGGTGTGCCTTGATTTGGTTAAATGTTTATACTGTCCGGCATTTCGTTCGGAGTCCTAACCGGAAGCGGTTGGAGTGAAACTACCCAGCAAAATGACTTGCTGGGTTTAGCAGCTGCGGTTTATTTTGGCGGTCACGGCAACAACAAAAATCAAGTGAGTGAGTTTGGGTGTCTTTTACACTTTCGCCGTTCGTTAACAAGTTTGTTGTGGTCTCTGGTTGTTGTGCCAGCGACTGAACTGCGCGTTACGTTTGTAAAGCTGTTAGACATGACCATCTCTATCGGAATGAATTGCAGTGCAAGTTTAAAAATTCACACCTAAGAACTTGCGTGGACTCGCGAAACTTTGCACGTGCACGTGTAGCGGGTCACTCGCGTCGGTCACAAAACCAAGGGACGTGTTATCACCAACTGCACCAGTGACACCAATGTGCAGCATTTACACTAATTCAGGCAGGTGTAATGCCTGCGTTTGGGTCCTAATGGCCACACCTTGCTCATCTTGAAAGACGTGTTTGTCTTTCTTTGGTCTGTAAGTCAGCTCCCAATTATTCGGTTACAACTGACCAATAACTTTTTTTTTTCTACTACTCAGTGAGTGAGCTCAGATGAAGTCAAGAGATTGCTGTGTGACCAAACAGAGTTTATATTATTGGAGGAAATTGAACACAGACATTTGTTAAATAAGACAATGAGTTAAAAAAAACAAACACAATGATCAAAGGTAAATTTTGCTTATAGGGCTGCGCCAAAAGTTTAAAGGCTGTGAGGGCATCTCTAATGTGCACCCCCCCCGCCCTTTCAGGTCACTCCATAGATTTTCCATCCTTTGTTTTTCTGGTAAAGCCAGTGTCTGTCTTCTCTAGAGATGTGGCTGCTGCTGCTGCTTGGTGCCTTGCTGGCTCTCTTCTGTACCCTGGACGTGTTTTACTTCCTACGTGCAGCCACGGTGGTTCTGCATGCCTGGTTCCAGCCTCCCGTATGGGACGTGACGGCAGAGCAGGTTTTCACGGGCCGGGTCACCCCACGCGACATCGACATGTGTCACATGAACAACGCTCGCTACCTACGCGAGTGTGACTTTGCACGTTACTCTCTGTATATGCGTAACGGCATCTTCAGGGCACTGTGGGCCCTGAAGTCTTCCATGGTGGTGGGGGCCACCACCATCCGCTATCGCAGGGCTTTGTGCATAGGTGAGGGCTACGAGCTGAGGAGTCGGGTGGTCACCTGGGATGACAAAGCCTTTTTCTTGGAGCAGAGGTTTGTGTCCCGCAAAGACGGTCTGGTGTGCGCCATCATGTACTGCAAACAGAGTGTCATACGCAGCAGCCCTGACAAGATCATGCAGCATCTCTGTAAGCGCAAGGTAAGACCAAGAAGAACATTATCAGGTCAGAGAAGGCTTAAACTAGTATGTTTTTTTTTATCCCTGTCAGGTGGAATGTCCCGAGTTACCTGATGACCTTCAGCACTGGGTCAACTTCATCTCAGCCAGCAGTCAGACCCTCAGAGGAGAGAGCAGCCTTCTGGAGAAAGACAAATAAGCATGGACATTACAATGGATTGCATTTTTGTATTAGCTAATAAATTCAGGTATGCCTTTTTCTGGGATTAACACTGTTTTTTGTAGATAATGGTTCACACCAGTGCAAAAATAATTTAAAAAATCACTGTGTAAAAAAGAAAAAAGATCATGTAAAGTCGTGGTTGAATTTTTTTTTTAAGTGCTGTGATCATTCAATTGTTCTATTCTTTGTAGCTAACTGACTGCATTTCCCTTTATATCCAAATTTAGCAAATTTAATTGAATTGCAATTCTGCCACCTGAAATACATATGCCTATTTTTTGGCAAATTTTTAATTCTCATGGTGTGCCACTACTGTCCACTTTGTTGCTGCAAATCCTGAATTTACTCATTGCTGGTCTAATACTGTATATCAATAACATGTCGATAAAACAAAAGTTCTTCGAAACCACTGTGAATTTTTTTTCACGTTGGCGAATGGATAGCTACGGCAGTAGCTCCCCCTCACGGTGCCCGAACTGCTCAGTCATAGTGCGGGGAGCTCGCACAAGAAGTGTTGCTCTAACCGCTGGTTGTTATACGAGGGACTGTCAAATTACTATTGCGCTCAAGACCATTTAAAAAAAATATATATACAGCATAGTATATTTTAAATCAAACCAGCAACTGATCAAATAGTCAATGTCTTGTCTTCCATGGCCGTATTTTCTTAATTTTATCTTTTATTAGATTTTATATGAATGTTTAACATTTAAATCATTTAAAGTCTATTTTCATTACAGTTTTTCTCCACTGGTTTGGCTCATTTGCTAAAACAGAAAATTACATACAGGCATTCTCAAAATAACATGAACCCAATTCCAAAAATCTTGGCAATTCTTCACAACAGAATTAAATTTGTCATCCGGTCCATTAATCTTCTATGCCGCTTATTCTCTCTGGGGTCTCGAGCGTATCCTGGAGACTATCCCAGCGGACTACCTACGACAGGTGGGGTACATCCTGGAATGATCGCCAGTGAATAGCCAGGCACATAAAGACAATCACTCATACGTATGGAAAGTTTAGAGTCGCCAGTTGAACTAATATGCATGTTTTTGTAATGTGGGAGGAAACCGGAGTAGTCTGAGAAAACCCATGGTGAGAACAAACTCCACGCTGACATTGCACCACAAAGATACAAACCTAGACCTTGATTGATTGGCGCTTTCGAGCCACACAAAATAAAAGCACACATTGAACATTACCATACACTGCACCCACCCTGGGTACAGTAAACAGAAGAAAATACAAAATGCAAGGTATCTTGCACACCTTTTGTCAATGTTTAAAAAGCTAGTATATGAATTTTGATATATAATATATATACATATAAGACAAATCAGGATTTTTTTCAGCATCTTTTTTTTCTGAGCAGACTGAAATGTGCCAAAATTCAAAATCAGGCACTCTCATGGACATTTTGGGGGGCAGGTGCTCAAGCCAGAAAAAAAGCAAAAATTATTCGTGAAATTTTTATTATAAATATATTTTTATAATAAGAATGCACCTCGTTCCATGTGATTATTTAGTTGAGCCTGTGGCCTCAGTCCCTGTTGGATCATTGTCTATTGCTTTAACTTTCTGTGAGTAATTTATTAATATATTTATTTGTAAATATGAATGCTATTGTGTGAATTTGTAAATACATCTATAATTATAATAATTGCATGAATATTTTTTGCTATGCAACAGTCCTGTTGGCTTCATCAAGCAGTGACCTCTCACTGGATCGGTTCGCAGCTGAGTGTGAAGCGGCTGGGATGAGAATCAGCACCTCCAAGTCCGAGACCATGGTTCTCGCCCGGGAAAGGGTGGAGTGCCATCTCCGGGTCGGGGATGAGGTCCTGCCTCAAGTGGAGGAGTTTGAGTACCTCGGGGTCTTGTTCACGAGTGACGGAAGGATGGAACGCGAGATGGACAGGCGGATTGGTGCAGCGTCTGCAGTGATGCGGACTCTGCACCAATCTGTCGTGGTGAAAAGAGAGCTGAGCCAAAAGGCAAAGCTCTCGATTTACCGGTCGATCTACGTTCCTACCCTCACCTATGGTCATGAGCTTTGGGTAGTGACCGAAAGGACAAGCGGCCAAAATGAGTTTTCTCCGCAGGGTGGCTGGGCTGTCCCTTAGAGATAGGGTGAGAAGCACTGTCATCCGGGAGAGACTCGGAGTAGAACCGCTGCTCCTCCGCATTGAGAGGAGCCAGATGAGGTGGCTCGGGCATCTGGTTAGGATGCCTCCCGAACGGCTTCCTGGGGAGGTGTTCAGGGCACGTCCAACCGGTAGGAGGCCTCGGGGAAGACCCAGGACAGGTTGGAGAGACTATGCCTCTCAGCTGGCCTGGAAACGCCTCGGCATCAGCTGGGAAGAGCTGGAAGAAGTGGCCGGGGAGAGGGACCTCTGGGCTTCCCTGCTTAGGTTGCTGCCCACGCGACCCGACCTTGGATAAGCAGAAGAAAATGGATGGATGGATGGATTTTTTTGCTATGTGTGCTTTTTTCTGGCTTAGTCACCTGCCCATCCAAAATGTCTGTGCACATGCCAGGTTTTGAATAATTTTGGCACATTTCAGTTTACTCACACAGTAAAGCTGTTGAAAAAAATCATTGCCTGCCCTGCGATTGACAGGCGACCAGTCCAGGGTGTACCCCGCCTCTTGCCCAAAGTCAGCTGGGATAGGCTCCAGCTTACCTAGTACTATCAAGTACCTAGGTCACATGACCTGAAAGCAAAATAACTAAATTCTAGATTTTTTATATTAGAAACATATAGATAGAAAAAGGAATCTAAACTCCTATGAACATTGTTTGAAACAAAGAGGTGGGCATAACGTTACTATTGTAGTACTACTGACCAAAGCCAGCTGGGATGGGCTCCAGCATCCCCGTGACCCTAATGAGGATAAGCGGTATAGAAAATGAATGAATGAATGAATGACATTAAGTGATTTGGCCAAAAATGCTGATTCTGATTCATTTGAAAGATCCGGCTCCTGAAGCCGGTTCGTTCGCGACCGACACGCCATTAATACGGAAGTGAACGCCGTAAACAGAGAAGTGCCAATTTCGTTTAACAATATAAACATAACATAGCATTATTTAAGTATTCACGTGTTACGTCCTTTTTAAACATTATGTAAGTATACATTAGTAGGGATATGATAAATAACTGGAACAAAGTAGGCTTTTTTAAACTTTAATCTTCTTACTTGATCACGTGTCGTCGCAAATGCGGAAGTCGTGCTCGACGTTAAGTCAGTTTGCCGGCGCCTTCAGACCGTATCGCACCCAATGGTCGCGCTCTCTGCATTACGCACTGTAAGTTATGTACCACAAAGCCGAGAAGAAAACCTATTGCTTGCTTTATATTTTTGTTGTTGTTGTTAGCGAACACTTCAAGCTAACGTTGGTGCGTGTTTTGATGCTGTACAGAGGCGACTGGCAAAAGCTAGCGCAGAAGGCTGCTGTCATCATGCTGTTAGCTTGCTCGCCCTCTCAAGGTTGAAGAGAAGCATCTCTTGTGATCTAGTAACGAATTTTGGCACGTTTTGCTATCGTTAATTTAGGCATCCAAAACCGGATTTACATTTAAAAGGCAGTGCATTTGCCGTTTGGAGAAACAATACTTTAAAGACAAAGTGAGCAGTAATATTGTGTTTGTTTTTCCAGAGATATGTTGCTCTTGGTGCTGGGAGCCCTCCTGCTGCTCTTCTGTACTGTAGACGTGTGGTACTTCCTGCGAGGGGCACAGGTCTTCGTCACAACCATCTTCCAGCCACGACTAAGGGACATCCTAGCAGAGCAAACCATGCATGGCACAGTCCTTCCCCATGATGTAGACTACAAGGGCCACATGAACAACTCCCGCTACCTGAGGGAGTGTGACTTTGCCCGCTTCCACCACAACATGCGCACGGGTCTCTTCATGGCCTTGTTCAAGATGGGGGCCAAAATGGTGGTGGGGGCCTCCACCATTCGCTACCGGCGTTCCCTGGCGTTTGGCGAGGCGTTCGAGATCCGGACCAGAGTGGTCGGATGGGACGACAAAGCATTTTACTTGGAGCAACGATTTGTATCCAAGAAGGATGCTTTTGTTTCTGCAGTGTTGTTCTGCAAGCAGAGTGTGGTGCACAGCAGCCCCAAGTGCATCATTGAGTTTGTCTGCAAAGAAAAGGTGAGTGACAATAAAGCCGTTCACAGGGAATAATGCCATCAGACACTTATTGTCCTAAAAAAATCTTAATCTTTTCCTTTCGGCTTATCCCGTCAGGGGTCACCACAGCAAATCTATTTTCTTCTGTTTGATTAGCATGTTTTCATTTGGCAAAAGTTTTAACGTCTGATGCTCTTCCTGACAAACCCTCTGTTAGAGGGACATGATCTTCTCTGATGGTCATTGAGAAAGCATGTGTCTCAAAGCGTCGGTTTGTATTTGCAGTCACACTTATCATTAACTTCTCGCCTTTAAATGTTGTCATTTGCCTTTGAACGGGAAGTGAAAAATATACTAATAACAGTACTTAATCTGGTTAGTCATGTTGGACTGCTAATATTTTGAACACTACTATACATATAGTTTGCATATGACTTCAGTTATTCAGGGATGACCTTGTTCTGCGTACTTATAGTTGGGTTTTCTCGTATTTGTATTTTATCACTGATCTGGAATATAGTGTGTTTTTATAATTGCACTTTTCACTCATAGGTGCTTTTGACACTTTGCTTCACTCGAGGACACTGTACAAAGTGTAAATAAGGGGAGGAACAAAGATATTGGGCTTTTTTGGGCATTAAAGGACAACATACAATGCATAAATAACAAGAAATTACAATGCACCTTTTTGGGTACGGAAAATTAAAATGTACCCTTTGAGGCACAGAGGGTGATCTTACAAAGCACAAGTAGCAGGGGAAAAGCAGTGATAAATCTGCTATGAAATAAAAAAAGGTAATTTTAAATTATAGGAGACGCTACACCAGTGGTTTCCAATTCGTAGACTGCAATCATTTAGCTGATATTTGGGACTTTGCTGGTTGAGCCCTAAATCAATATGAAAAGTACCCCTGATTGATGTAATATGAGTTTCACTATTTGAATGGAATTGCTAAAATACATACTTTTTGTGATATTCATGTATAGTATAGTGTATATATATAGTATATACAGTATATGTATACTGTATGCATGTATTTATACATCCCTAAAGTATATATTGGATGTCTGATTCCGATATCAACCAATGTGTCACATCACATATCTCCTGTCGTGGAATTAACACATATCTGTTAAGAAGCGAATAACTACACCATGAGTGTGTAGCTTCTCAACGTGGCTGTAAACAACATTGTACAACTCAAGTAAGCAAACATCAGAGACATACAGTACTTGTGATTGGGCATGTCAAAGCGTGGAGGAACTCCACATGTTTGGTGAATCCGGCGTCCTGCACGATATAAATCGGCTTGTTATCCAGTGCCATTCACACCGTGATTTTCCGATTGATGGCTTTTTCCCTAGGAATTGGAAGTATTGAAGGAAGGTGGTTCTGCCTCACATAACCAATGCTTTGCAGTCATTGCAAATCACAAGTTAATATCCAAAGGAGACACCACAAACATAACGTTATCTCAAGCACAGAGCGAGCAAGCCTTTGTTTACATGCTTCTTGAGATATACATACAAACAACAATATTGTTTAAAAGCAACAATTTCTTGTTAAACTCCATTGCTTATTTTTCAATAAAACTCCACTGTAAATGTCAGCTTTACAAAGGCCAGTTCTGCTGTGAAGGCAGTGAGTGTATGTGGTAAGAGTCGCCTTATCGCCATATATGGTGATAGTAAAAATAATTACCACAATAAAGTGGCACAATTTTTATTTTTTTGATGATGACTCAAAGGATTTATTAGCTGTGAAATGCTCATGCTCACTGTGTTCTTTTGTCACTAGATTGAATGTCCTCCGCTTCCAGAGGACCTGCAGCACTGGATCAGTTTTATTTCGGCCAACAGTCAAGCCCTAAGAGCCGAGAGTGGACTGGAGGAGAAGAATAAGTGAATGAAAGAGCACTCCAATACCTTGTATCATACACGTTCTCTCACATATCCTTAGCACTGCAACATAAACACGCACACATATAGTAATATATACAATAGTAGATGGCCATTACTAGCCTGATATTACACTTGCCTGTTTCTACTGAGTATTTTCTGTATGCCATGAAATGAAATACTGGATAGGAGATGTGATAGTAATAACATGACAAAAGATAATTCATGTTCAAAAAATGCACTTAAGAGTATCATGGCAGTTGTTCTGACTCCAAAATAACACAGGAGCCTCGCAGCTTAGTGTAGTAGTTGACTTTAGGCATTCCGTTTATCAGCGAGTGAAACTTCCGACAAGCATGGAGTGCAGAGACTTGATCTTCCTTTGAGAGCTGTGCATGGTTTGACGGGAATGTTTGCACCTCTTATGCCTGATTAGTTGTACTTGATTACGTTTTTGTGAACAGAAGAGATGTAATACTTGAACCAAGCACTTCAACATTTGCTGATTTTAAATCTTCCTTTTAGCGTCTTCTACAAAGCATAGGCTAAAAGGAACATTTTGTTTTTTGTGTGTTGCTTTTGTTTCTGTATTTAAAGGTTGGGCTGCTTGATAGGAATTGCATGTGGTCAGGGAAGGAAGTGCTACAACCATAACCGATGAAGTTGATTTAAGCGAATACTAACAACGTTGCAATACATCATGAATATTATTGGTAATGTGGACAATATTAAGCTTTAGACTTTTTACACACTTTAAAATAGGGAAGTCCCGGTCCGATCTTCAGGATCTGAAGATTAGATAGGATAAGCTGCCTATCCACTGTATTTTGAAGATCGGGTAACATCTGCTTCCGCCACAAGATCGGGTCGATACGGTTGCTGTAACTCTGGGCCACACCCCAACATGGTTGCCATTCGACTCCGCCACCCGAATAAAGAGGAAAAGGCAACATGTCCGTGACGTATCTTGGTGAAGTTAGTTTCACGTTGGACGCTGGTTATTCGGCTCCGTAGCTACAGCGGTAGATTCCCCTCTCTTTGCCTGAACTCCTTTGTCACTTTCCTCACACGGAGAGTGCCGCTCTAACCGCTGGTTGTTACTAAGGATCGTCAATTAACTACTATTGCATTGAAGAGAGTTTGTAAAAATTTTATAAAAGTCACATATTCTAAATCACACCATGAATCTAAAACAACGTCAGATGATTTCCTACTCTTAAAGTATTGTAATGGCGGCTGGATAATTTGACATTAGGCTAACAGCAATTCAGTTGGCCATTTATTTGCATGTGAACTCAGAGCACTCAGTGCTTTGAGCAGATGTTGTTTACCACATGCGCAGTGCACTTCCTAGTTTTCCATTTTACGCATTTGAGAGGCCATCTTTTAAAAAATAAAACAAATATATACAGTATACTGTGTGTGTGTGTGTGTGTGTGTGTGT
>QODF01000259.1:43711-154142 GCA_024372805.1 Oostethus manadensis | reverse complement strand
TATATACATATACATATATACATATATACATATATATACATATACACATATACATATATATACATATACACATATACATATATACATATATATATATATATATAGTAGTAGTAGTCACATATATATATATACACACACACACACACACACTGCGAGCCCGCCCCTGCCGTTCATCTGCCGTTCATTAGAAAGAGCTGGCTCTGAGAGCCGATTCGTTCAATGCATGAAATACCTCGGCCATTTCCGCTATTTAGCCACGCCCCTATGTCACTTCTTATTAACCAAGTGTAAGATATCGTTCGATTTTCTTCAGTAAGCCAAATGATTATTACAATAAACACTCTATTAGCAAACATTGTACACGTTGTGTAGCAGTATTCCCTTTTCACAACCGTCTGTAAACAACGCGTAAGTCCTCGCTCTATTTAGCCCATTTTTTGCATTGGATTCGTACTACAAACTATGTATTTATTTGTCAATGTTTAGATTTAAGAATGTGTTACAGTCCATCAAAAAAACATGTATTGCGTTTTAAAGGGACGAAACACTTACTTCCGACACTTGGCCACACCCCTTGACGTCATTTCCTGTAAACAAAGCGTTGTTGTACGTGTGCTATAGGCAGTCTCCGTGTTATGTTTGTTTCCACGTCCCTTTCTGCCTTTTTTTGAAAGGATGGCCCATGCAGGGGTGGTCCTGGATAAGGACCAGTTCACCTGCTCGGTGTGTCTGGACGTCCTGAGGGAGCCAGTGACCATCCCGTGCGGTCACAGTTACTGCTCAGACTGCATCAGCAACTACTGGGACCAAGATGACCACCTGGGAGGCTTTATGTGCCCTCAATGCCGGCAGAACTTCAACCCGAGGCCGGTGCTCGCCCGCAGCACCTTGCTGGCCGACGTGGTAGAGAGATTCAAGCGAAGCGGGTTCCAGGAAGCCTCGACAAGCCATAGCCTAGCGGAGGCGGGCGACGTGGAGTGCGACGTGTGCCCCGGGAGAAAGAACAAGGCGGTCAGTTCGTGCCTGGTGTGTCTGGCCTCCTACTGCGATCTGCACGTCCGGCCGCACTACGACTCGGCCGTGTTCAAGAAGCACAAGCTGGTGTCGGCCTCTAAGAGGCTCCAGGAGAGCGTCTGTGGTCGACACGACAAGTTGCTGGAGGTCTACTGCCGCACGGACAAGCAGTGCATCTGCTCCCTCTGTCTCACCGACCAACACAAGGGCCATGACACGGTGCTGGTTGAGGTGGAAATACAACAGCAGCAGGTACTTCCCTATATACATGTATCCCAATGGTACTGTTGGGCACCAAAACATTATGCCTGTACAACGATAACGATGCTCTGTCATTGCAAAGAGAGCTGTTCCCAGAGGTGGGAGTAAGGCTCTCTTGTACAAGTCACAAGTAAGCACCAAGTCTTTACCTGCAAGTTCCAAGCAAGTCCGATGGGTTCTTTAGGAGAACCCAGCAAGTCAAGTCAGTCACTGCTTTTTGTCTGCAAGTTCTGTCAAGTGATACGCGTTTTGATTAGGTTTAGTTTTAAGGGTTAAAAGTTAAAAAACTAGAGTTATACACTTTGTGACTTTTTTTAATTACATAATTGACAACAAACAACTCGTAGGGGCAAACAGAGCTGAGTTGAAAATAAATAAATAAATGAAATAATAAAATTAGTTGTCCTGATAATTTAAGATTTTGAGATTGAGAGTTGTAATATTATGAGATTTAAAGTCATACATTTACAAGATTATAAGTCGTAATTTTATGGTAAAGAAGTCGTAATATTACAAGATTAAAAGCGGTAATTTTACATGCCATTGTGTCATACGTGTCCGAGGGAAACTACATTATAGTTCTTCAGCGGGGAGGGGAACTTCCTTCTGGCTTCAGACAAGCTTTTATTTATATCGGGACAGCAAAACAGAGCAGTTGGTCACAACCAGTTTAGCTTGGACTAGCATCATCTCACCGCTACTCTCTAGTACCCGCCCCTCCACATACGGCTCTCTGTTTTAGCTGTCTCTGGCAATGCCTATAAAATGACGTTACGATTTTTATTCCCGTAAAGTTACTCTTGTATTATGACAATCTTTTCTTGTACAAATACAACATTATTGTCGTCAATTTACGACTTAATTCTCGAAATCGTGATGATTTTAATGTTTCATTTACCAGGCATTGCCCGAGACAGCTATAAACACAGGGGACTTGTGTGACCCTTGACCTGGGTCAAAAGTTAAAATACAACTTTTTTTCCCCAACTGATTTGAAAAGGCTGGACTGCTACGTGAGGAGAACGACACGAGTTCAGCGGTAACTGGGGCTCTTCAACAGGAAGAGGATGAATAAAAACTTATTTTCTGTTATGTTTGAGCCGTGTGACTGCCGTGTTACGGGCACTGTTTGGAAACAAGGTATATAAACAACCATTCACAAAATCTTTGTGTCTTCCTTTCCTTCCGGCTTATCCATGTTGTGTTCTGCCAGATTGCGCCAAAGTGAGAGCATGCGTAAAATAAAGCAGCCAAAAGCCGAGTTAAAATTATTAAAATTGTTAAAACACATTAAAATACAGTCATACAGGTTTATTTTGGATATTTGAAAAAATACAACAAAGCTTTAAACCAAAAACAAGTAATTTCAAGTCAATTACCTCAAGTCCAAGTTAAATCAGAAGTCAAGAACATCAAGTCAAAGTCAAGTCTTTTTGGAACATTTGTTAAGCAAATTTGTCTCAAGTCCTACAAATTCCGACTAGATTCTGACTCGAGTCAAGTCATGTGACTCGAGTCTCCCATCTCTTGCTGTTCCTAACAGTTTGGTTAGCTGTTTGAGAGGGGTAAAAACAATATGTATGATCATTTTCCTGCACGTAATGTTGTGCGTACCAAATATTATGACATTTTCAAGTGCATGTAGAGGTACATAAAGCAACACTCATGATACTTGAAATGCAACTGCTGCAATATTGTGGAAATTCAGGAGGTCTCAGGCTACGGTGTCCTGTAACGTATGTCTTAAATTCATTGTCTCCAGAGACAGCTTGGCGAGCTGAAGCTATGCTCTCAGCAGAGCATCCAACAAAGAGAGAAAGAGGCTCAGGAGTTGAGACAAGCCATCTTCTCCTTCAACGTAAGTCGTGCACTTTATTTCATACACACACATCCCAAATGTCCGCCCTCTGCTGTAGCGCTCGGCCCGGCTGGCGACGGAGACAAGCCACTGTGTCTTCACCGAGCTGATCCGTTCCATCGATCTGAAGCGTTTTGAGGTGCGCGAGCTGATTAAGGCCCAGGAGAAGCTGGTGATCAGTCAGGCCGAGCAGCTTCTGGAGAAGATCCACAAGGAGATCTCAGAACTGAAGAGGAGGGAGACCGAGCTGGACAAGCTGGCACTCACTGAGGACCACCTGTACTTTCTACAGGTTGGGCCATGAGCATGAAGTTTGAAACGGTTTCTGAAATATAATAGTATTTTTCAACAATTTTAGTGTCAAAGGTCCAACACTGGAAGTGTGTTAGCTTTGATGCTGGGATGTTGACACTTTAAATTTGCTTTAGCAAGCCCTATTGGGAACCCATTTTTTTGTGTGTCTGTAACTTTAATGCTATTTAGCCGTTTTTGTCCATGCATGTCTCTAACACCACAAGTGGTGTGGTGTTTGCTTTGTCCACTTTTTACATGTAGACTCTAACTCTGCACTCCAACGTAATAGATACCATATATCATATTCAACAACGTAACATTAAGGAGTGGCAGGAGGACACAAACGTTAGCAATTTTAGCTTCCGTGCTAACAGTACAGTCAATCACATGAATGTGATTATTCTCTCCTGGCAGAGTTGTCAGTCCATCCAAGCCTTGCCTGCGTCCTCAGCTCTACCTTCCATTACCGTTGACCCCAACTTGACCTTTGACCCTGCCACAAAAGCTGTGTGTGACTTCAAAGCGTTGCTGCAGGAAGTCTGCCAGGGAGGATTTGTCAGCATCTATGAGAAAGGTTCACTTTTGTCTTTTCATTTTTTATTTTTTACTATCAACACAGAAATCATCCACCATTGAAGCGACCAAAAATGTTATTATTTCATTGGAAAATAGCAAACAGAAAGTAGTAAATTGTTTTCTTTCACATATAACAACTAGGGCTGTCAAAGTTAACGTGTTCCTTAACGACATAAATTTCTTTGACGCGCCATTATCGTGCGCATGTCCTGTTTGATCCTCGTCCCACACCGTAGTTTTGTGTGAGCTTGAAGCAGAACCAAATATTGAACAGGAATGGGCAAAGAAAAGGGTATTTTGAATAGTACGTTTACCTTGAAAGCCATGGCAGATGGCTCTCTTAACAAAACCAAAGTTGTCTCGCTGTGACTTAAGTTGTCGGGAAGTACGTCCCTGGGGGAAGAGAGAAGTTACTGAGCACTGCAGGTATTGTTTTAATGCCACAAGCGACCCAACTAACAAGTGTTTTTAGATGTGAGCCATCATTAAACATTTAAAAACTGGGGGAACTGTATCATTTTTGAATAAAATCATAGTCCATATTTCCAATTGGGATATCCCTTTACAAAAAATTAATATCGTTACCATAGTTGCATATTGAATTGTTTACCACAAATGGGTTTACAGCCGTACTTATTATTGATAAACTTATTTTTACTTGCAAATTAATGCAATTAATTATCAGTTAACTTTGGACAAAATGTCATTAATCAAATTTTTCATAAATTGACAGCCCTAATAATAACCCAATTTGAAAAAGAAGATTTGTTCTTTGGCCTCTTCTTTAGGCCTTGAAAAACAAATGTTTCTGTCTAGGAGGTATGTAAATAACCAATTTGACAACATCGAGAAATAATTGAAAATCTGTTTTTTAAATAGATATTATCCATTATTCTTATTATTAAGTATTAGAAAATAATCTTTATGATTAGCTATATCCAGTGGTCTTGATGTATAGTCGATTAGACTGTTGTAGCTCAATTGTTACGAAATGGGGTACTCCATAGATCGATGTACGGTATATACAGTGCTACCCAGGAAATAAAAATATACTCAAAAGGTTGTTGCATTTCTGTAATTCAACTTAAAAGGTAGATTTTACATATTACCTAATCGAATAATATGCAAATCAATATATTTCAAGTTTTTTTTTTTTTTTAATTTTGCTCATCAGGTCTTACAGCTTTAAAATAAATTAAAATTTTCTGAGTTTGTGGGTTTGTGGTTTTTATAAGCTCAAAATCTTAATCAGCAAAGTTACAACAAGGAACTGCTTGAGATATGTCAATTTGTGTGTAATGGCTCAATAAAATGTGTTGGTTTCATCTTGTATGGTAAATTGCCAAAATAAAACAACTTTTACTTAAAATTCAAATTTTTCGGGTAGTACTGTATACACACACAAACTAAGTTCACGCGACGAGCCAATACCCGAGATGGGTTCTTTGAGAACCAGTTGATACAAAATTTTAACATTGCGTTTAGGAAAAGTACAATGAAAAAATATTTTAAAAATATATGACAATATATTGCAATCTTCTGCACTCTGTGTGTATGCTAGTGGCACCGCCTCTGTCCGCCGAGACAAAGCGACTGCATGACTAACAGTAGAGCTCACTCTGCTCATGCCGTTGTTTTATGGAAACACACCAAGGTGTCGAAAGTAATGCACAGATTGACCCTTTTTATGCCTGTTTGGAGGCGAGAGACGAGGAAAATAGATAAACATGCACACGGCAATATATTGTTCTTGGCATAATTATTGAAAAAATTGGGGAAATTGTGGTTGGCCGGCCACTCCTGGGACGGTTCACCACGTGTTTTTGCTATTTGTAGATAATGGCTCTCACTGTGGTTCGCTGGAGTCCCAAAGCTTTAAAATGGCTTTTCAAGACTGTTGTCAATTAATCCCAGTTAAATTATGTTTTAACATGGGATGATTCACACAGGACCACGTAGGTTTGGATTTTTTCTCCCTCAATAATAAAAAGTTTCATTTAGAAACTCAATTTTGTGTTGAGTTACGTTGTTATTGACTAATTTAAATGTGTTTGGGGATTTGAAACATGTGACAAATGTGCAAAAATAAATAAATCAGGAAGCGGGCATACACTTTTTCACACCATTGTGACTGTTCTGTCAAACAATCAATGCATACAATCAATGCATTCCAATCTGTTTATCCCCTCCCTTTTACGTACCACATTGCTGTGGTTGGTACTGTAATGGAAGGGTGCCAAAATTAAACCATTTGAGTCATTTTTGTTATTTTTGAGACAATGTCAGTAGTGATGTTGATTGTGTGCATTACCGTCCTTGTGTAGTGCGAGATGTGGTCATCATGGGTTCCCCCGCCCCGCCTGCCCAGGCAGAAGTAACACCCCTGGCCAATGTCCATTCGCCTGCTCAAATGGAAGCAACAGGTGAGTAAACATGATGGCTTCCTGTAGGCTCATCAACGCCAGCCTGATAAAACGTGTAAACAGCAGGCTTCAGTGGCCAAGTTATGTATTGCACATCTAAGTTAACCAAAAGAAGGTTACATGACATCAATTTGTCATAAAATGTGTCCTGTCAATAAATGACAACGAATTCACATGATCTCATTTTCAATCACAACTACACCAGCTGATTACTTAGCTTGTTTGTTTATGCTTCAGCTTGTCGAGTCTGCACACATGTACTGATGCCGCACTCACAATTCCTGTGTGTGTGTGTCTGTGTTGGCAGTGACGCCATTGCCGGACTTGGACCAAAGTCCTCTGAGCTCCCTCAACACTTCTTCTCGGCCTGCAGTGCCCACTTTCGTCTTCTCACCTTTTGGTAATAATACAGAGTAATCTTAGAAACATAATTTTAAAATAATAGATTACATTCATGAAAATATTTATAAAATAATGTTAAGTTTAGAAATCTGTTTTAATAATATAAAAATACAATAAGAAATTAATAATAGTTACATAAACGATTCAATAGGCATCAATAATAAATCTATGACAAATAACTAATACACCCATCCACCCATCCATCCATCCATTTTCTACCGCTTATCCGAGGTCGGGTCGTGGGGGCAGCAACCTAAGCACGGAAGCCCAGAGGTCCCTCTCCCCGGCCACTTCGTCTAGCTCTTCCCAGCGGATGCCGAGGCGTTCCCAGGCCAGCTGAGAGACATAATCTCTCCAGCGTATCCTGGGTCTTCCCCGAGGCCTCCTACTGGTTGGACGTGCCCTGAACACCTCCCCAGGAAGGCGTCTGGGAGGCATCCTAACCAGATGCCCGAGCCACCTCATCCGGCTCTTCTCAATGCGGAGGAGCAGCGGTTCTACTCCGACGAGTCTCTCCCGGATGACAGTGCTTCTCACCCTATCTCTAAGGGAGAGCCCAGCCACCCTGCAGGGAAAACTCAATTCGGCCGCTTGTACCCGCGATCTTGTCCTTTCGGTCACTACCCAAAGCTCATGACCATAGGTGAGGGTAGGAACGTAGATCGACCGGTAAATCGAGAGCTTTGCCTTTTGGCTCAGCTCTCTTTTCACCACGACAGAGTCCGCATCACTGCAAACGCCGCACCAATCCGTCTGTCCATCTCGCGTTCCATCACTCGTGAACAAGACCCCGAGGTACTTAAACTCCTCCACTTGAGGCAGGACCTCATCCCCGACCCAGAGATGGCACTCCACCCTTTCCCGGGCAAGAACCATTGACTCGGACTTGGAGGTGCTGATTCTCATTCCAGCCGCTTCACACTTAGCTGTGAACCGGTCCAGTGAGAGTTGAAGGTCACTGCTCGATGAAGCCAACAGGACCACATCATCTGCAAAAAGCAGAGATCGAATCCTGCAGCCACCAAACTGAAACCCCTCAACGCCCTGGCTGCGCCTAGAAATTCTGTCCATTTGGTGGTCCGATACCCCATATTCCCGGAGCACTCTCCACAGTATTCCCCGAGGAACACGGTCGAATGCCTTCTCCAAGTCCACAAAACACATGTAGACTGGTTGGGGAAACTCCCATGCACCCTCAAGGACCCTGCCGAGAGTATAGAGTTGGTCCACAGTTCCACGACCAGGACGAAAACCACACTGCTCCTCCTGAATCCAAGATTCGACTATCCGGCGGATCCTCCTCTCCAGAGCCCCTGAATAGACCTTACCGGGAAGGCTGAGGAGTGTGATCCCACGATAGTTAGAACACACCCTCCGGTCCCCCTTCTTGAAAAGCGGGACCACCACCCCAGTCTGCCAGTCCAGGGGCACCGTCCCCCACGTCCACGCAATGCTGCAGAGTCGTGTCAATCAAGACACGCCCACAGCATCCAGGGCCTTAAGGAACTCCAGGCGGATCTCATCCACCCTTGAGGCCTTGCCACCAAGGAGCTTTTTGACCACCTCGGTGACCTTAGCCCCAGAGATAGGCGAACTTAGCTCCTAGGATCATTGGGACACGCAAACTCCTCCACCACAATAAGGTGGTGACTCAGGGAGGAGAACTACTCATGTTGGAGAACTAATACACCATCTGGCCAAAAAAATTCACCACCTGGATTTAACTAAGCAAATAGGTAAGAGGTTGCTTCAGTGGGTCAGGTCTAGGTTCAGCAACACTATGTGCTCAAACAATGAAGTCAGCTGACTACCTGAATATACTGAATGAGCAGGTAATTCCATCAATGGATTTTTTCGTCCCTGATGGCACGGGCATATTCCAAGATGACAATGCCAGGATTCATCGGGCTCAAATTGTGAAAGTGTGATTCAGGGAGCATGAGACATCCTTTTCTCACATGGAGTCCAGACCTTAACTCCACTGAGAATCTTTGGAATTTACTGGAGAAGGCTTCGCGCAGCGGTCAGACTTGCAAGATCTTGGTGAAAAATGAATGCAACACTGGATGGAAATAAATCTTGTGACATTGCAGAAGCTTATCCAATCAATGCCGCACCGAATGTGTGCCGTAATCAAAGCTAAAGGAGGTGCAACTAAGTATGACCTTTTTTTTTGTGGGGACTTTTTTTGGCCAGGCAGTGTATAAAAACAAAATATATAAAATATAAGAATATAATGCAAATATTTTACATGCTAGATTAGACTAGACTAGATTTTTTAAATAATTAAAATAAGAGTACAATTAAACTAAAAGTGCAATCAACCATTATTCAACATCAAATTCATGCAACTTAAAGTCAAATTTCCAAGGTTTTTGCTATTGTAAATTACAGTGGAACCTTGGTTAACATCTCTAATTTGGCTGACCAGAACAGAATACACTTTTCCCCCATAAGAAAGCATGTAAATCTAATTAATCCGTTCTTGTAAACCAAAAATGTTAAATGTTATTTTACAATTCTAGTTTGACAGGTAAAAAAACAATTAAATGCATATAAATACTTATAAATAATGAATGAAAGGGATAATTGAAAATTTCAAGGTTACTTCTTGATGTCCCAAAGACACAATGTGGCAGCAAGATCCACCACCACCTACCTGTTTTTATATGAGTTGTCTCTTGAATTCAAGCCAAAGAAAGTTCACTGCCAGCATTACGACAAAGGTGAGAAACAACACTGAAATAAATAATTGAATTAAATAAACACTGAAATAACTCATAACAAAACAGGAAGAAGGTGGCAGTGGGGTATCTCTGCTATGTTGTGTCTTTGGGAACAGTAGTCTTTATTGAAGGTAAAAGTAACCTTGAATATTCATTTAGCCCTTTCATTTGTCATTGATATACATTTACAATTGTTTTATGCATCTAAAACTATTATTCTAAGGCTGTAAAAATGTGTTTTGCGTTAACATTTTTGAGAGTCAACCACTGATGACATCCTACATGGGGCAACGTAACTTCCTGTTGCAATTTTGTTTGCTAACTAATAGGATGCTAACAAGGAAGGATGTTTTCTGATTTATATTTAGATTTAAAATATATTAAAAATACAGATGCATGTGTATTAAAACATGACAACACATTGCATGCTAACCACAGAATGCAAGCCACCAGAGGCAAAATTGTGGTGTAGATTTTTGCCTTTAACCAAAAAAGAAGCTAACCGGGGCGGACTTGATGTTCCACTGAACATACGAGGTGTGGCAGAAAATACAAAAGATGTATTTCAAATCCAAACTACAAGCTTTTAAATTAATCTCCCTGGAGTCTGATGCATTATCCCAACCTTTTAGCCTTCATGCACTCCCGGAAAGGTTCTTCAAGACCATCTTGATGTCATCCACGTCTTGAAAATGGGTGCCCTTGATGACCATCATGAGCTTGAGAAACGAGACAAAAAAAATCATAGTCGGGTTGCTCCAGCACGGTGATGTTCTTCTCAGCCTGGGACATTCAGGGCACTGTGAGCAGCCACAAGTTGTCCTGCCACATTGATTACCTCTTCTCGTGCACTGAAAGACTCAAAAGGTGCAAGTTCTTTTTGTAGACATACGGCTGATCGTTTGGCCCTATGTCAAGAACTCAGAGTGGATCCTACACGATCACCATGAATAGTCCTGGAACTTTTCTGATAAACCTGGCATTTAATCAAATAAATGCATTTTTAAATGACTATTCTGCATCTTAAAAGTGACAGTATTATGCTACAAATACATACAATTGTGTTTCATAATGGCAAAGGGACAAAAAATATTGGAATGGCTTGATTTTTGTTGTAGAAAGTAAAAAAAAAAAAGAAAAACAGTATCAAGCAATTATGCCACATTCCAATCACTCTTCAAACCCTGAACACAAAATGTAAACATTTCAATTATTTTAAGCATGAGTGACCCGATCAGTGAATGTATGGATTTTTTGTTCATTTATTTGACACAATATAGATTGTTTAATACTTACCATTTTTCTCAGTTCTATTGTAGAGACTAGAAGTAATAATACTGTGTGTGGGTTTGTCTCTGCAGGCTCCTCCAAACTCATGACAGGGTCCAGGCAGCGACATCAGCGCCGCAGTCACCCCAGGAAGAAATAATACATGAACATTGATTACAATCATGTGACATACAATGTCTTCTCCTCTTCAACTTTGCTTTTTAGTCCGCATCACACTTATATTTTGTCACAAGGCTGGGAACTTGTTACAGTGTTGTTACACACGCACCGTTTACTGTAACTTTAGCATTATTTTTGACATTTAAGTGTTCATTGCAGGACAGTGCAGTATTAGAAGCAAGACAAACCAGGGCTGTATTCTTTTTATGAAAATGGACTTAAGTTTATTTATATGTATAAATTATATAATTTGGGTTTCTACCATTACAAAAACATGTACATAAGGTTTTCATACACTTGAGCGTCATAAATCCACACCCTGCACATCCCTGCACAGTTTACATTGTAAGTCCAGTCCTCCTGCCTCCCGATTGGACGCCTCCAGCAGCTGTAACCTGATCTCCTCCAGTATTGTACAGTAAGTGGTGGGCGATACTGAAAATATGGTATCAATCCGATACAGCGTAAATAAAGATACAACATTGCCGACAACGAAAGCTTTTACTTGAACATTTGCAAGCACACGTAACTATTTTTTTAGTAAATCATGCTTATGTAACAAAAACATCTGGGTTTAGTCACATATAAGAATAATGTGTGACTATAATGTGGACACATTAGGAGACTGAAAAATAGCAACATCACTACCATAAACGCCAAACTGATACTATCATAGGTATCGCTGTTTGGATCGATCTGCCCAGCCCTTTTGTACACCTGGAGGTTACGCCTCGTTTTGTCCCTGGCCCAGGTTGGAAATGGCAGCAGCGACAATCTCGGTGGAACAAGACCAGTTCAGCTGCTCCGTGTGCCTGGAGGTCCTGAGAGACCCGGTGACCATCCCCTGCGGACACAGCTACTGCCTGGACTGCATCGAGGACTACTGGAACAGAATCAAGCAGAAGGGCCAGTACAGCTGCCCTCAGTGCAGGAAGGTGTTCAGCCCGAAACCCCAGCTCAACAGGAACACAGTGCTGGGCGAGCTGGTGGAGAAGTTGACGCAGAGTGGGCTCGAAGCGCCATCAAGACCTCCCGTTTCCACGGAAGAGGTGAAATGTGTAGTTTGTACTGGCAGGAAAAGCAAAGCCGTGACGTCGTGTGTCACGTGCACCGAGTCTTACTGCGCGACGCACCTGAGGGCTCACGATGACCGCTTCCGTGGGCGTGGCCACAGCCTGGTGCCGGCAGCTGCAGGACAAACGGTATGGCAACAGCGACCGCAGCCATCTTGTTTTCAAAAAAATCTACGTTTGTGGGGTTTTTCTACCTTGGAAGTTACTTTACACTTATATATATATGTGAGTGACGTCATGTTAAACAGTGGACGTGTGCCACCGCTATCTTTTTCTTTTATTGCATAGTACATTTTTGTCGGCGCTTGTGGGAGTTTAAATCTACATATATGTTAGTGATCACCAGTAGAAGTACAGTAGACAAATGGTTTATCTTGAAATGATGACCAACCACTCAGCCCCAGCGTGTTTCATCCATCCCGCCTTCATCAAGGAGACAACCAACAAAACTGATGTTGGCCATTATCAGAATCAGAAAAACTTTATTGCCATTGTAAGTGAACAATTCACAAACTAGGAACTTTCTTTGGCGACTCAGTGCGACGTAGAATTCTAAGTAAACATAGAGCATTAAATAAACATACAACTAACACTAACTAAACAGAACTGTGAGTGAAAAGTTGAAATCACTGATAAGTAGTTCAGTTCATAAGTAATCAGAAAAGTTTTTCTGATTCTGAAGTAAAGGCATGAGGGTGTTTTTTAGTGCAGGTATTATAAGGTGCCAAAAATACTGGTTATAAGGTGAGCATAGTGCAAATGTTATAAAGTGTTCATGAGTTCAACAGCAGCAGGAAAGAAACTCTTCTTGTGGCGAGAGGTTCTGGTCCGAATGGACCGTAACCTTCTGCCAGAGGGGAGTGGCTCAAATAGTCCATGTCCAGGGTGGGAAGGGGCAGCAAGTATCCGGCCTGCTCACCCTTGAGTTCTGGAGACGTACAGGTCCTGGAGAGATGGAAGTCTGCAGCCGATCACTTTCTCAGCGGAGCGGACGATGCGCTGCAGTCTGTGTTTGTCCCTGGCAGTGGCCCCAGCGAACCACACTATGATGGAGGAGGTGAGGATGGACTCAATAATGGCCGTGTAGAATTGCACCATCGTCTGGACAGGCAGCTTGGCTTTCCTCAGCTGCCTCAGGAAGCGGAAGGAGTCCACAGTTGTGATGGGAGAGTCTGTCAAGACGGGGGAGGGGGGCAGAGGGGCTTTGACTTTCCTGAAGTCCACGATCATCTCCACTGTCTTCTGAGCATTGAGCTCCAGGTTGTTGCAGCTGCACCACGACACCAGCCACTCCACCTCCGTCCTGTAAGCAGACTCATCACCGTCTGAGATGAGCCCGATGAGGGTGGTGTCATCCGCAAACTTAATCAGTTTCACCGGGTCGTGGCTGGAGGTGCAGCTGTTGGTGTACAGGGAGAAGAGCCGGGGGGGGAAAGTACACAGCCCTGTGGGGATCCCGTGCTGATAGTCCGAGACATTCTTCCCCAGCCGCACACGCTGCCTCCGGTCCGTCAGGAAGTCAGTGATCCACCTGCAGGTGGAGTCAGGCATGTTGAGCTGGGTGAGCTTGTCCTGGAGCAAAGCTGGGAAGATAGTGTTGAATGCAGAGCTGAAGTCCACAAACAGGATCCTGGCGTAGGTTCCTGGGAAGTCCAGATGCTGCAGGATGTAAGGCCAGGTTGATGGCGTCATCTACAGACTGGTTGGCTCTCTAGGCGAACTGCAGAGGGTCCAGGAGGGGAGTGGTAAAGGACTTGAGATGAGGCAGAACCAGGCGCTCAATTTACTTCATTATCATAGATGTCAGTGCCACAGGTCTGTAGTCGTTGAGTCCAGTGATCCTGGGCTTCTTGGGGACGGGAACAATGGTGGACAGCTTGAAGCAGGCTGGGACATGGCATGACTCCAAAGAGATGTTGAAGATGTCCGTGAAGACAGGCGCCAGTTCTACCGCACAGTGTCTCAGGGTGGAAGGAGAGACACCATCCGGACCTGGAGCTTTCCGAGGGTTCTGCTTTTAAATGTCTTGGCCACTTTCTGCTCCGAGAGTGTGAGGGCAGTGGGGTGGGGGGAGGGCTCCAGGGCTGAGTGACGGTTGTCAACAGCAGGGGGTGGGGGGGAGGTCACTTTGGGTCTGTAGTTAGTGATTTCCCTCAGACCTTTCCAGACAGAGACAGGGTTGTTGCTCCAGGACTTCTCCTTCAGATGTGTGTTGTGCCTTCTCCACCTCTTTACTAAATAGGTACTTGCTCTGTGTAGAAGTGAGGGTCCGTTACTCTTGTGGGCCTTTTCTTTCTCCTTCCTTAGCTGTCTCAGTCTGGGTGTGAACCAGGGTTTGTCATTGTTGAAGGTGACTCTGGTGTAAAATGGGACTATGCTGTCTTCACAGAATTGAATATATGACGTCACCGTGTCTGTGTATTTGTCCAGGTTATTTGTAGAGGATTTGAATAGTTCCCAGTCTGTTATATCCAAATATATTTGTTGCGATTGTACTGAATGTTAAGTCCACTTGCGTATTTAACTGTAAATGGTGAGCCTTTATATAAGATAATATATGCCTTTTATTAGTTCCGCAAGGGGAAATTCCAGCATGTAAATTTGTGTTAGCAATTTGTCACATCAGTAGCAATAACATTCATTTTTTATGTGTTATCATGTGATGCCGAAGAAACAACTTTTAGTTCCTAGGAGGAGGAAGACGGCGATGAATTACTTTTATGCTAGGCTACTGTGTAATTAGCCACATTACATGCACTTTTCAACACTGTTTGACTAGCCATATTGCACGCACTTTTCACTTTTTGGAGAAAAGTATTTATTTAATACAACTTTTTGTTTAAATTTATTTCTGGGGACTAAATATCGGATGCAACAGTAAGGATATATGTGGCTTATACAGTGAGGGGATAAAAGTATTTGAATTTGATTTTGTAAGTTTTCCCACTAACAAAGAAATGATCAGTCTATAATTTCAATGGTAGGTGTATTTGAACACTGAAAGACAACACTGACCGATAAAATGCAGAAAAATGCGTTTCAAAAAGAGTTATAAATTAATTTGCATTTCCATGAAAGAAATAAGTATTTGCTCCCTTATCGGTCAGCAAGATCTCTAGCTCCCAGGTAGACCTTATACAGGTAACGAGCTGACATTGGCAGCCCTCTCAGCCTGTTACCTGTATAAGAGACCTCTTGACAGACGCAATCAATCCAGATGCCATACTCTGCACCATGGCCAAGACGCAAGAGCTTTCCAAGGATGTCAGGGACAAGATTGTGGACCTACACAAAGCCGGAATGGGCTACAAGACCATCGCCAAGCAGCTGGGTGAGAAGGTGACAACAGTTGGTGCAATTATTCGCAAATGGAAGAAACATAAATTAACTGCCAATCTCCCTCGGTCTGGAGCTCCATGCAAGATCTCACCTCGTGGAGTTTCAATGATAATGAGAACGGTGAGGAATCAGCCCGGAACCACTCGGTAGGAACTTGTCAATGATCTCAAGGCAGCTGGGACCATAGTCACCACAAAAACAGTTGGTAACACACTACGCCGTGAAGGACTGAAATCCTGCTGTGCCCGCAAGGTCCCCCTGCTCAAGAAAGTCCATCTACAGGCCCGTTTGAAGTTTGCCACTGAACATCTGACTGCTTCAGAGGAAGACTGGGTGAAAGTGTTATGGTCAGATGAGACCAAAATTGAGCTCTTTGGCATCAACTCAACTCGCCGTGTTTGGAGGAGGAGGAATGCTGCCTATGACTCCAAAAACACCATCCCCACCGTCAAATATGGAGGTGGAAACATTATGCTTTGGGGGTGTTTTTCTGCCAAGGGGACAGGACAATTGCACCGCATCAAAGGGAGGATGGATGGGGCCATGTACCGTCAAGTGTTGGGTGAGAACCTCCTTCCCTCAGTCAGGGCATTGAATATGGGTCGTGGTTGGGTTTTTTTTCCCAGCATGACAATGATCCAAAACACACGGCCAAGGCAACAAAAGATTGGCTTAAGGAGAAGTATATTAAGGTCATGGAGTGGCCTAGTCAGTCTCCAGACCTTAATCCTATAGAAAATCTGTGGAGGGAGCTGAACTGAGTTGCCAAACATCAGCCACGAAACATTAATGACTTGGAGAGGATCTGCAAAGAGAAGTGGGCCAAAATCCTCCTGAGATGTGCAAACCATGTGGCCAACTACAAGAAACGGCTGACCTCTGTGATTGCCAACAAAGGTTTTGCCACCAAGTACTGAAGCACGTTTTTCAAAGGGATCAAATACTTATTTCCTTCATGGAAATGCAAATTAATTTACTACTCTTTTTGAAACGCATTTTTTCGGTCGTTGTTGTCTTTCAGTGTTCAAATAAACCTACCATTGAAATTATAGACTGATCATTTCTTTGTTAGTGGGCAAACTTACAAAATCAGCTGGGGTTCAAATAGTTTTTTCCCTCACTGTATGTGTACAAATATTTGTTTCTACTTCAATTTTGTGGGTGCGCTGAATATAATGGTGGAATATGATGTCCTTCAGTACCCTACACCTAACATAAGTGGTTCCTCTGGGTCCGTGATTGTGTTTTCCACAGACAACTAAACGTCCTAAGGAGAAGTTATGTCCTTATCACCACAAAGTAGTGAGGAGCTACTGCCGAGTGGACCACGAGGGCGCATGCTCGCGGTGTGTGAAAAGTCAACACAAGGGTCATGAGGTTGTGCAACTGGTGGACGAGCGTACAGAACAACAGGTATGTTATCGTCAAGTATTTGTTACAGAAGTAACAAATACTTGTAACAACAGCAGTAACAAAAAACAAACTTAGATGCCAACTACAGCAAATCATAGCAATCCTGATATACTATATAAATACACCAAAATAAATCATTTAAGTATGCCCCCTAAGTGGCTGTGAGCATTTTTATTGATCCACGAAAGAAATTGTTTGGTTGCAGAAGAAAAAGAAAAAAAAACACTCTTAAATAAAATGAAATGCAATAGGAAAATATAATAAAACATAATATAGGAAACAAAATGTGCATATTCACCAACTGTAAGTACAAATAAGTTAATGCAAGTAAATTTACAATTCATACAACGGAGGATAGACAATAATGTTGTGAATTATCTTTTACAGACAGGTGAGGTATTGTAGCTGGATGGCGTGTGGAATGAATGAATGAATGAAGTCCTGTGGCGTTAACTGGAGGAGTCTGTTGCAGAATGAGCTCTGCTCCCCTTCTAGCATCCGTCTTAGTGGGTGGGGTTGTTCATGCCGGAGAGCAGTTTGTCCAGTGTCCTCCTGTCTCACTGTGACAAATGCCTCCAACTAAGTGGCGATAACTTGTTCGCTTTTCCGAATTAGATTTGCCATCCGCTTTATGTCCTTTTTGCTGACGCTGCTCCCCCAACAAACCACAGTCATCTTCCTCCTAAAGTCGATCACCGGGTTTTTGGACTATCAACATTCAGGAGCAGGTGGTTTGGCTCTTTACAAAGTCATTGCTCTGTAATCCATCTCCAGTCCATCTCTGATACACCCAACCACTGCAGAGTCATCAAAGAACTTCAGCAGGTGGCAGAACCCAAAGCTGTACTGGAAATCAGAGTGGCCAGAGTGAACAGGAATGGAGACAGGACAGTCCCCTGCGTTGCCCATACACTACTGACAAACAGTATCAGACAGGGAGCTCCCCAGGCACACAAACTGTGGCTTGTCAGGCAAGTAATCAGTAATCAAGATTAGTTCAGTAATCCAGTGTAATCCAGAGTAAATCAGTGGATAAACTGACACCCATCCTGAGCAGCTTCTCACACATCAGAAAGGGCTTGATGGTGTTAAAGGCACTGGAGAAATCAAAGAACATACTCCTCAGTGTCCTTCCCACCATCCAGGTGAGAGTGAGCAAGACGCAGCAGGTAGACCACATCATCAATACCAACATGAGGTTGATATCCAAACTGCAAAAGCAATGGTCATCAACCTTTTTGAGCCCAAGATCCCTGGTCTGGGGTGGGCAAGCTAAGGCCCAATATATATGTACAGTATATGTGTATCTACTTCTTTTCCTTTCGGCTTATCCCTTCAGGGGTTGCCACAGTAAATCAATTGCCTTCATCAAACCCTGTCTTCTGTATCCTCTTCTTTTGCACCAACTACCTTCATGTCCTCTTTCACTACATCCATAAACCTCGTCCTTGGTCTTCCTCTAGGCCTCCTGCCTGGCAATTCAAAACTCAGCATCCTTCTACCAATATAAACACTATCTTTCCTCTGGACATGTCCGAACTATCTCAATCTGGGCTCTCTGACTTTATCTCCAAAACCTCTAACGTGTGCTGTCCCTCTGATGTGCTCATTCCTGATCCTGACCATCCTGGTCACACCCAAAGAGAACCCTTAGCATTTTCATCTCTGCTACCACCCACTCTGCCTCTTGTCTTTTCCTCAGCGGAAAAGACAAATATGTATATGTGTATGTACTGTATATATTAGGAATGTCTGGCTTATTGGCGATCTCAGATATGCCAGTATTGTCCAACTCTCAATTTCCGTTTCCGATATCAACCAATATGTGTAGCATCACATATCTTCTGTCGTGGAATTACATATCTGATGTGTAGCTAATGGATACAGCATCAGCAATTGTCTTCTCAACATGGCTGTAAACATTGGGCAACTGTGTGCAACACCGTGCATTTTCTGCCCAGGAGTCTCCCACGCATACTATATCCCGCTTTTTTTTGTATTCATGCTACCCCACAGACATATAATGAATGATGAATACAGTGTTTTACACAACATAGGCAAATTATGCTATCAAAACGATATTATAAAAGGGCAAATTATGCCTATAGTATAAGGGCCAAATATCAAAAGATATCAAAGATAATTGTTAGGTTGTACCTGTGAAGGTAAGGATTCCCTCACCATTAGTGGTGGTTTGACAACCTTGTGTATGGCATGCAGACTCGCAGCCGCACGCACCTTGAGGTTCAAAGTCTATAACATCCTAAACCTTGCAAAGGAACATCCCACAAATGTTGCTCAGATTGAAATTACAGATGTCCGCCAACTCCTGGTGTAAATTATTAACTACATGAGGCATCATATGGGCAGCAAATTCAGTAATGTTCCGACTTAACGCTTACAGGGCTATATCAGTTTCTCATTCCAATTCATACTCTCTGATGCGTCAACCTTAAGGTCCTGAAACTGCACACTCTCGAGGCCTTGGCTGTGAACAGAATTGATGACAAAAGGCAGCCTTTGCGGACGGCAACGTTCACCCTTCTTAAAAAGGGGGACCACCACCGTGGTCTGGCAGTCCAGAGGCACTGTTCCCGTCTTCCATGAAATGTTGAAAAGACATGTTAGGCAAAACAGTACCTTGAGGAGCCTTGTGGAACTCAGGGCGAAAGTCGTCTATCCCTGGAGCCTTGCCACCACGGAGTGTTTGACTACCCCAGATACCTCAGCCGTGGGAATGGAACTGTCTGTGTTCATGTCCTCAGACTCTGCTTCCGCTATGGAAGGTATGTCAGTGGGATTGAGAAGGGCCTCAAAAACATGCAGAGGCAGGTCTGATAATATGACCTCAAAGTCGATTATAGACATGCGGCCCAGGGTGTCCTTGTGTACAAGTGCACTTGTGGACGTTTGAACGTTACGTTACGAACCTTACGTTTGAACATGGTGTTTGTTATAGACACACTGTGGTTCTCACAGAAGTCCATTTACAACACACCGCATGGGTTCAGGTCGGGGAGGCGGTTTTTCTTAATCACGCCCCTCGAGGTCACACTGTCATTGGCCACAGGGGTTTTCAAGTCTCCCAGTAGAACTACGGAGTCACCGGCTGGGGTTTTCTCCAGCATCCCTCTTATAGACACCAAGAAGACTGGGTACTCTGAGCTGCTGTTTGGCATGTACACCCAAACTACAGTCAGGACCCTTTCCCTAACTCAAAGGCGTTGAAATGACCCTTTTGTTCACCAGCGATGACTCAACACAGAGGGCCTGAGCCGTGGTCTATTAATAAGCCCACACCAGCTCGCCGCCTCTCCCCTGCACCAACTCCAGAGTTGAAAAATGTCCAGACCCTCTGGAGGAAATTGGTTCCAGAACCAAAACTGTGGATTGAGGTGAGTCAGACTATATCTAGTCGGAATGTCTCTTTTCCTCTTGCACAAGCACAGGCGACTTACCCACCAGAGCGCCCTGACTGGCCAACATTTCAGCCTTTTCTCATTGTGCTTTTTGCTCTATGACAAATGAGCTACGGGTCACAGGTGGCCCCCGAGCCGCACGTTGTATGGGCGTATTTAGTGGTCAAAATGCGTGCCTGTTGGTCGCAGGAGGGGAGGGCACTGATAATAATACATTTTTTCCCTAATATTCTCACGATCGACGGCCAAAGTCCCAAACGGGATGGTGACCCGTGCTGTAGAACTTCCGGGAAAATGGAAGTGTTATGATTTGACACCATTGGTTTTCTGTCTGTAGATCACTTTGAAGGAAATGGTTCATTGGTTGTCATAATATGAGAAAGGACTAAATTGAGTTTGATCTTTTGTAGAGAAAACTCCAAGAAGCATCTTTGAAGTGTGAGCAGAACCTAAAGGACGCAGAGAAGGAGCTACGATATGTTGTCAAATACATTAAAGTAAGAAAACCAACTTTTTGTCTTCTGATGCTAATGTAATGTACTAAAGTTGAGTACAAAGTTATGTGTGAAACAGCAAGCTCACTTGTGATTGTTGCTGTAAAAAAATGCTATACTTTGCCTTAAACCCTAAAGTTATGTAGTTATTAAAAGAACAGTTAAGAAAATTAAACTTTAAATACATAATTTTGAAGCTGAAGTTTTTCTTTCAGGATAAAAATGTATATATTTATTGAACTTTATTTCCCTCAAGTCTTTCAGTCTAGATCTACAGTAGTAGGGCACTAAGCCTTTTGTCCCAATGTAAACTTGCTAATATTTGTTGATCTCTGGGCAGCACGCCACTGAGGCGGCGGTGGAGGAAAGCGAGAGGATCTTCTCCAAGCTTATCCGTGCCATTGAGAAGCATAGGAACGATGTGAAGGAGATAATCCGAGGTCGTGAGCGGGTGGCCCTCACTCAGACCGAGGAGCTTCTGGAGAAGGTAGAGCGGGAAATGACAGAGTTGAGGAGAGGCGAGGCAGAGCTGGAGAAGCTCTCTCAAATTGATGACCATCTCCACTTCCTTCAGGTGAGCAGGAAGTGTTTGAGAGCTAATTCTTTAAAATAGTAATGTAATTTCCTCGTCACTGCAGAAGTGCAGATCCCTTCATTTCCCAGCCAAGAGGGTGCAGATTCCCAACACGGACACATTTCCCTACTTGATGTACAAAAGCATCAGAGGTGGCCTAGCAGAGCTGAGGGATAGTCTGGACGAAAGCCTCCAGAGAGACTTCAACAGAATCTCAGATAAAGGCAAGTCTACAGCACATTACACTCTTAAGTCTTTGCTATTTTGGGGATAAACAGCGCTTACATTTAATTTCATTTTCAGTGTTTTCACTAAAGGGAACCAGCAATCCAAATCCAGCAGAAAAGACTAAAGGTATATGCAAATAAGTTGTTTTTTGGTGATTTTGGTCATCCACTCATCTTTCTTCATGTCATCCTTCTAGTAACTGTAGAACCTCATACATCGTATGACTCAGAACCAAAAGACAGAGAAGAATTTCTACTCTGTGAGTATGATTTTCTTTTTTTAAAGCCTGCTGCAGTCCATATTTACGACATGATTGGTGTGCCCAGACTCCCAGGATTTAACACTGGACATCAACACCGCCAACCCATACCTGAGCTTGTCTGAGGGCCACAGAGCTATGACCACACGGTCCGAGCCCCAGTCATACCCTGAGCACCCTGACCGCTTCACCAGCTGGGCACAAGCACTGTGTAGGGCTGGTATGGCAGGCCGCTGCTACTGGGAGGTGGAGTGGGCTGGTAAGGGTGGGGCTTCCGTGGGTGTTTGCTACAAGAGTATGAGCAGGATTGGTGGCGGCAGCGACAGCAAACTGGGCCACAACTCCAAATCCTGGAGCCTGGACTGCTCGCACAGCGGGTGCATGTTTCGGCACGACAAGCACAGCGTTAGCTTGGCCACACCATGTGGCAACCGGATAGGAGTGTATCTGAACTTTAGGGGTGGGGTTTTGTCCTTCTACAGTGTGACTGACAGCATGGTTCACCTTCATAGCATCCAGACTACGTTTAGCCAGCCGGTGTATCCAGGATTTTGGGTAGGATTGGGGTCTACTTTGAAGCTGTGCTCTCTGTAAAAACTTAGGCCAAAGTAGTAGTGACCCTTGCACAGTGTAATGAGATGCTTATCCAAATTTGAATTGATTTGCCCTCAGACTGTGCAGCCTTACCTAATGTTGTGGCCAGTGCTAATATGAAGAGGCCAAAAAAAAGAGAAGTTACTCAAGGATTTTTAATTTTTTTAAATTTTATGTACCATCAAGCAGCATTTTGTTCAGATCTTATTGAAGGCAGCAACGTCGATACTTTGGACCTGTAAGAGTGAGCAAAACTCAGTGCATGTTTGCTATATTTTGCACTTTTCTGAATAAAAAATTTTTTTTGCACTCAAAAAGCTGTTTTTGTGTTTTAGTACTTACAAAGTCCTCAAACTTGGTGATCTCCTCCTCCAAGATATCTGTGCCCACTTTATCATCCTCTACCACACAGTTGATCTGCAGCTTCTTGATGCCGTAGCCCACTGGCACCAGCTTGGAAGCCCCCCACAGGAGCCCGTCCATCTGCACCGAGCGCACACACTCCTCCAACTTGGTCATGTCTGTCTCGTCGTCCCACTGAGAGGACACAAAATAATTTGGTTATAAAACTTTGGCTACTAACGGTAGAGCAGTGTTACTTACGGGCTTGACGTCCAATAAAATTGACGACTTGGCGATCAAGACAGGCTTCTTAGCCTTCTTAGCAGCATATGCCTCCACACGTTCCTGCTTGAGACGAGCTGCCTCCTCATCGTCATCATCGCTACCAAACAAGTCAATATCGTCGTCGTCGCCATTCTCTTCCACCACAACCTTTTTGGTTGGGGCAGCCTGGACGGTTGCGGCCTGGTTGGAAAAAAAAAAGCATTAAAAGAAGCGACAGCCATAAAAAGATGTGTCCCTCCCATGCCGTGTACCTTGACTGCGACTACGGTGGCTGGTGCAGGGGCCTTCTCCAGCTGGGCCACTCTGGTCTCCAGTTTCTGCAGGCCAGCCCTCAAGTCCCCCACCACTGAAACAAGCATCAATTATCTATAGTCATTATAGTCATTTTGTCAGTAACAAAAGTTCCATCCATCCATTTTCTATGCCGCTTATTCTCATTAGGTTCGCGGGTTATGCTGGAGCCTATCCCAGCTGACTTAGGGCGAGAGGCGGGGTACATCCTGGACTGGTGGCCAGTCCATCGTATGGCAGACATACAACCATTCACGCTCACACCTGTGGACAGTTTTGAGTCGCCAATTAACTTAACATGCATGTTTTGGGGATGTGGGAGAAAACCCACGCACGCACGGGGAGAAATGCAAACTCCACACAGAGATGCCCAACGGATATTCAAACCCAGATGTTCTGAATCTCTTGACTGTGTGGCCAACATGCTAAACACTGGACCACCGTGCAGCCCTAACAAACGTTTAAATTTAAAAACCTTTGTGCAAAGTCAGGTTCTCCAATTCCAGGCCCTTCATGCGTGCAATCAGCTCCTGGTCTCCAGCTGAATGGGAGGAAGACTGTGGAAGGAGGCAAGGAAGAAGAACAAGGAGACATCCAATGAAGGTAAGCACAGAAAAGTAATCAAAGCCATGCTATGATTCACACCTTCACCCTGCAACAATTTCATGTTTGCAAGCATGTTACAGTTTCGTGATTGTAGCCCACTGGGAGAAACTTGATGTTACAGTACTTTTCTAATACACGCACAAAACACATCTTACAGGCTTTATTTGGATCCTATTGATTGTGACTATTGACTTGTATTGTGATCTCAACTGGAGAGGTGGGGATTTTTGCCAAATGTTTAGGCACTTCATTTTATTTTTAGTGCATGTTATGGAGAAACACACTCTTCACGTGCCAGGTGTGTTAGGCCTTTATAAAACCTACAATAAGTTGTGTGCTTGGCTATTAAACGGATACATAAATGATGTTCACACTGCAAGTCAATTCCGATTTTTTGCTCGTTTTTTCATGTTAGTGGGAACAGTACAAATCCCCAGTTTGTCCATGTGCGATCAAGGTGTCATTCTTGTGTGAATAACTTCTCTCGGAGCTTCAAGTATGTATCATACAGTATAAATTCGATATGTATCCGATGTTACTGCGGTCGGAAGTTGGAGTCATGACCAATACGTTGTCAAAAGATGTTTTACCATGCGAGAGTTAGGCAAAAGGTGCTCACAGATGTAGGCAAAAGTTATTTTCTTAAATTATTTGAAAAATCTGTCAGCGAAGCAGCTCATGTCAATGTCTTGTCATCTTCCTTTATCTCCTCAGCAAAATAAGTTGGATAAGAAAATGTTTGTTACAAAAACATGTTACTGTGCAAATCCAGAAACGAGGCTACAAATTGGGGACGTTTACATTTGTTGAAAAATAATGAATATTGTGAAACAATAAACTTGTTATAACTGGCCATGAGGTAGTTCCTCTTCAATATAAATGCATTTCAAAAAAATGGACTAAATTCTACAGACAGACTCTTAGTCTTTTTTACATTTTAAAAACAACTTACACAACATGTTATATTGCAAACCTGATTTGAGACTGTTACTAAAAATAATGTGCACAGCGACCGAAATTGGCCAGTCGTCCAATGCCATAATTTTCCTCGTATTGGCTTTGCTTTTTTTTACGTCCAACAACAGGACACTGCCAGGCGTTTTGCACCACTTAGCTTTAGCCTTACCTCGATTGCTACCTTGGACATTAGCGGCGGTAAATACCATCGGTTTAGTACACAAGGAACGGCCGATCGCTGATTCCACTAAATTAAGCAAAAATCGGCGCCATGCTTACGAATTAATGGGTGTAGAAAAGTGCAGCTGCTCTAGCTGGTGGTAACATTTAGATATTAGATTTGATTTATTTTAGATGTCATTTAGATGTCAGTAAAAAAAAAAACACATAAAATGACATGTTCAATAGGATGCAATTAGGCAACAAATGGATGTTGTGCACAATTAACAAGCAGTCATTCAAACCAAATTTGCCTCTATTGTGTTTATGAGCATGATGATGATGATGCAAAACCAAATTACCGAGGAATTAAGACACACTGCGTGCAATTAAGGGTGGCAGGCATTTTCAGGACACAAATTGTCCATCACAGCCGTGCGTTGTTACGCACACACATGCTCCAACAGAGCGCACTTACGTTTCTGTGCTGACGTTTTTGAGGGCGCCCTTTGGCCTGCTGCAGGGAGCTTTTCACCTGCAGCATTTAAAACGCAGGTGACGGAGGACGAAGAGAAGGTTAAATGAAGAAAATAGACTAGTAGCTGTCGGTTGCATCACAATAACACATTTCATATTCCTACATTTAGGACCATATAGAAGCAGGCGTGTTGAAGCAAAGCAAAGCAGCATTAAAATTCTGAATAGTCCATGCACCTTCTTGCAATACAGTACTCTACTCACTCCGTTAAGGGACTGCAGGATATTCTGTTAGGATTTCACAAAGCCCTGCAGAATGGCTTTAGTTTCCATGTCCTACAAAAGGTGTTTGTGGGGGAGGTAAAAGCAGCCATAAAGCAGAAGGAGGCAGGAAGCAGCATGACAATCAAGCACACAGAAGGAGAAAGCTAGTTTAAAAAAGAAGGTATGGCAGCCAGATCTCAAGACCTAGAACTCTATATCCGAAGACAAAACGCTCATCATTTCCAAAACGTTTTCTGTAAAGATAAAGTATTTGTGCGTTTTGGCCTCGGATCGTCTTCGTCGGGATGGGGCTTCAGACTTCCACCAAGGCCTGAATTACAAGCAAGGTTTCCTCAAGGATAGTTTGAAGCTGTGGTGGTGGGCTGCATCGGAGAACTGACTGTTGCTGCTGTGTCATGCCACTGCTGCTTCAATTATGGCCAAAAAAAATGCACGACTTTTTAATTTACCTTTAACTTTTTTCAACAACCAGCAGAACATGGGACAGAGAACATTGAAAAGCTGTTAATTTAATTGCACAGTTGCTGAGAGCACTTAAAGTGAGAGTTAAAATGTTGACCCTCCTTTTGTTACCTGATTTATTTAGTCCAATATTACCAGGACATATTTCTATGACAACATTTTAAACTGTATTAGTATTACTGGCATGAAATTAAATTCAGGATTGTTCCAAATAGTACAATTTGTACTTTTGTACTAGTCACATAGTACTATTGGACTAAATAGGTCAGGTAACAAAAGGAGGCTCAACGTTTTAGACTCACTTTAAGTGCTCCCAGCAACTTTTCCCTTAAATTAAAACAGTTTAGCAATGTTCTTGGTTCGTGTTCTGCAGGTTGTTGAAAACGTAAGTTAAAGAAATGTCATCAAAATTGTCTTAAAAAATAAAAAATAGCAAACACAGCAGCGGCCGCACGCAGCAGCAGTCCCATGCAGCCCACAACCATAGTGTCATAAAATACTAGGGGAAACCCTGATATGGCAAATATATTGATTAATGTAATGTACTACTTAACATTACTATTATTGTTTTTTTAAACAACTAATTGTTAAGGTGTTGCAGTTCTTATTTTGTTGTGGTGCTGCGCCATGATCAATTACATGTAGTGTAAACTCAACGCAAGCAGAGGTAGATAAAGCTGTTGGATTCTGATGACTTATAATACTTCAAATGCTCTCTTGGAGGTTGCCTACAGCCACAAATGTTAATGCCAATGATTTTGATAAGGCGCTGATTAGAGACTCTGGAGGTTACTATACTTTGTGGTTCATTGCGTTAACGTAACTGTATCTGTGCACTGTATGCATTGCAATATCAATATATCATCACACCCTTATACACGCCTGTTCAGTGGAGTCTTTCTTTGAAATCACTTCCTCGTATTCGGCTAACCAAACACCCATCAACCAATACATAAGCTCATGACTCGTACTTGGCAGAGGTACATTTTTAGAAAGTAGCAGCAGGCGGATAGTCAGAATTTGCTCTTATCTAACCTTGTCAAGCTGATAAGGTTTGGGCTGTAAAAATACACAACGATGACCCGAGTACCTCATACGGTGGTGCAGCTGACATCTTCTCACTAAGTGTGGAAATGAAAACTAAGCGCGTTTGTAGGTGAAGTCAAGCTATTATGGGCTTTATTTAGCTCCATGGCAGTCGAGGCAGTTGGCAAACCACCTGACCTCGCTGGCTAAAAGGCTTCTAAATCGAGCACACACATACAGCTGCTCCTGGCCATGATGTAAAAGTGGTTTAAACCCACAGAGGCCAGCAACTAACAGGGGTTGGAGTGTACTGTAGACACGGTAAACGAACAGCACAAGCAAGTCACCTGTTGTTGCTTGGTGGCAGGTCCATTTAAGCCCTCGTAGAATTTCCTCTCGGACTCATCGTAGCGGTGCTTGTCAAACCAGACTTTCTCTGAGGCCAGGCACTGCAGTCCACTCATGTTGGCGCTGCGGACCAAACAATGACATTAAGGCCACACTTAGACGACTTATTTCCCTTTTGGCTTATCCCAGCTTATCCCTTCAGGGGTCGCCACAGCAAATCAGTTTTCTTCTGTTTGATTCGCATGTTTTGATTTTACGGGCTTGACGTCCAATAAAAGTTTTATTGAAGTTTTACGTCAGATGCCCGTCCTGACACAACCCTCTTTATGAGGGACATGATCTTCTCTGATAGACATAATGCAAGATGCTCAGCTATGTTATGAGGATATTACTACACCCAGACCTAAAGTTTCTTCATATATACACACTTAATTAGGTACACCTGCACCATCTGCAGCTATCCAATACAACTGTAGTTTCTCTACCTAGTGGAGAAATTAGTGGATTAGCTATATCAAAGGTTTGGCAGTCAAAATGTCAACAACAATAAATATGATCAAAAATGTGTTTCTGTGGTTGTCTGTCGTGGTGTGGACCTGTGTCAGCATCATACCGAGACTGCAAAAACAAGCACAATTGTTTTATCTGTTTTATCTTTGAAACTGAGCTTTGTAAAAAGGCAACCTTTTGATACTGCTCTGCTAAGACTTTGCCCGTGTATCTAACGAAGTGTCCAGTGAGTGTACCTAACACACACAAAACAGATTTTTTCTAAACTGCCCCATGCCCCAATGCAACAAAGGGCCTGTTTGTGGCCCTGTTGCACATCAACACATTCCCCAGGCGGTAATGCAGACGTGTCTGGCCAGCAGGACTACCCCACAAAAGGTTTTAACTCATGAGCTCTTTTTCAACTTCTAATCAAGTTAGTCACATTTAACAGTTTCACGTCCACCTCCATCTGTTCAGCTTTAAAATAAAAAGTAAAGGTCAAACAATAACGGTAAGACAGACAAACGTAGTAGACATCACATCTGTGCCATTCCTCGTGTGTCGTACTTCTCACTCCAAGAGACGCCCCTCTTCCTCGCCTTGGGCTCCCTGCTGCCTCTGCCACCCTTCTCCGTCTCAGATGACGTGCGAAAGCGACCTCTAATGTAGCGGCGGTGAGGGGTGCCGGACGACATTACCGTGGGGACCTGGGTGCCATCCTGCTTGGGGTGCGTGGGGTGGGCATTCCAGGGGCCTCTGGTGTTGGGGCTCCTCGGGGAGGATGACAGAGGCTTTGCGTAGTTCTCGGCATGCATGTTCTGGAGGGCGGGACTTCGGCCATAGGAGCTGCCCATCTCCACAGAGGAGCTCAAGTACTCTTCTTCAGGCCCAGAGCTCTGGTTCTCTGACTGGGACAAGCGCGCGTGGCGCCGCATTTTCCCAAACTGGAGTCTTGTTGCACTGATGTTCCTGCCCTGAGGGGTTGCTCCCTTCTCAGAGCTGTTTGCCCCAAAAGGATCCATGGCGTTTTGAAAAAGGTTCTTGTCACTTTTGTGTTGGGTTACCAGAGAAGAGAACCAACAGGTGGCACCTAACTTTCTGCTTGGACACATCACAGGAGAACTTTTAACACATGCTCTTTATTTAAGGTGTTATGATCAAAAAGCCATTTTACCCAATTTCAGGAGGAGCTTAGAGAGTTTCTCATGTTTTATACCACAACATTTTTTCATTCAAACTGTTGGGTTTAAATGTCAATGCAATTGAAGTTAATGGATCAAGAGCACATTTCACCTTTAAGCTTAATTTTTGCAACATTTCCTCTGCTCTCTTCTACACAATCTCAATATTACAGTGGAACCTTAAATTTGGAATATGTCACAAATCTCATGAGACTTCAGCTCAAAGAGCATTTAAAAGAATACCCTCTTACATTTCTATGTAATTAACGAATGTGTGTTTTGCTTTTTCATTGGCTTGCTTGTTGCACCACCATAGAGTGTTGGCAAAAATGAAAGGCAATAACCAATGATCAGAAAACTAAACTTTCACGGCAAAATGGTGAATATTTTATAAACTGAATATTAGACTTGTATGTCAGTTAAGCATATTACTTACGACACAAAAAAGTTGACTTCCAGAAGTTCCACTGTAACTTATTTTCAATGATTTCATGAGTAATATTTTACAAGCACAAAAAAATTAAACCACATCAGCGTTCGATTAAGAGAGCCAATTAAAAGCACAATTCCAATATTCTAACACAAAAAGTCAGTATGATCCCACTAAGGATACAGTAGGTTCCTGTAAATTAAAACAAAAATCAAGCCTAAAATTCAAGTTCAAGCCCAATAAAACAAAAGCATCAATTGGCAAAAAATCTTGCATATAATAAATCATGTACTTAAAAAATGTGCAGAAGTCACTGTTAGTACAAGCAATCAAGCTGCCATTAGGAATGTAACAAATGCATTAAAATACTTCTTGTCACCCCTTTTGCAGGAAGTGCAAGTCATTTCTGAGGCTGATGTTCAGCTTTACACCCTATAATGGTCATACAAACGCAATTTCATACAAATTAAACTTGCACGGTGACCCAATTAGGAGTCTCAATGGCGTTACAATCAAGGGGTACATGCAAGATGTGCAAATCAATTCGCAAACTTCCAGTTAACTCAACAAGAAGCATGTGAGCATATATTTTTAAAACACTCACCTTTGGTAACTGAAAAACATAGGAAATAGAAACACTTCACTGGAAGTTCTACATATCTTTAGGTACGTCTGCACAAAATAATAGCATTTTCGGATATGAAAAATGTTGCCTTTACAAATACACATTACAACTGCCTCTCTGATAATGACTAACTAAAGTGAGCATAATCTTTTTGATACCGAATAAGTGCAGAGGTACCTAATGTTACAGAATGTTATGAAACAAATGGGCAGTGAGAAACGATTACCATTCCTAAACATTAAGTGTAAATGTTTAACAGTCAACCATATTCGACGACTGACAGTCGGGAGACAAGCGCGTGCAAGTTTGACAGCTCTGCAAACTTGCACGGCCGCTTTAACACGTGGCGCTTAACCACCACCATTTCACACATTTTGTCGCTTTCAAGGCTAAACACATTAGTTAAAGCTTCAGGACAAACACACAAAACTTTTCTAAAGACTTACTTTGTGTTATATTCGACGTTCTGAGCTCTGGGAAGCAGTACCTTGGCGTGCTGCTTCAGCTGTAATCCGACGGAAAGAGGGCTAGCGTGAAGCGGACGCAGTGTATTCGTCAACCGTGGGAGGGGGTTATGCTCAACTTTTTGTCCAAAATGTCGTGTTATACTGCACCTAAATGAGCTTAATTGTGTATTCGTGACACTCAACAAGCAATAATACACCAGTATTGAATACAAAAGGCTACAGTCACGTTTACTAGTATTTAAGGTTAACACTATGATTGGTATGATCCATGAGTAAGCAAGACTCCATTTCCCATGACGCAACGAGAGCCGGAAATAAACGAATACGTTTTGACTGGCTACGGTTTCTTCACTTGACTTGTAAATTGTTTATATCTGAATGTTTATAATATTGACACGTTTTTGTCTCATTTTAAACATGTTGTTTTGCGGAAAAACATGTCACTTGTCCTGCAGACGGCAGCGTAATTCAACATCACACTTCACTCACACCTGTGTATATTTAGTATGTAGATGACGCAACAAGTAGTTTTATATATTGCATTTTTATTCCACTGCATGGGTTTCAGTTAACTGTGTGCCTAATGAGAATAGCACACTAAAAGACCAATGAAAAACACATGATAGCAATGCTGTGTATTTCCAAAAAGCAATATATACTGTAAATGCATTAACAACTAGGGACAATATCATATATTGGGAGTTAGACTGCCCACCTCTGCTAACCTTCTCTTTCAAAAAAGTGGCGAGTCTTGTCATGTGAACCTGTGGGGAAAATGTGTAATCTTTTAAATCAGGACAAGCTCCATCCACTATTGTGAAGAGAGAAAAGCAAAAATGGACACAAAAATATTAGAGATGCCATACGTAGGCGTGATTAATTCATCCTTCTGACCATTTATATTTGCCCAGCTTTTACCTTACATATTATAACATTTAATTGCCTTGTTTTCAGTGATTCACACATTCAGATGGCCTTATAACAATGTTATAGGGACATGTTTCCAATACCGAAACAGTGGCAGAGTAGAGTCACATGGCGTTTGAAGGGGTCCACTATCATGTAGGCAAATGTCTGCTCTTCCTCTTGTGCCCCAGGGTAACACCGGCCGGATTTATCCTGCATAATAAAATACACAAATGAGAATTATAAAATGTCAAGCAAGAGTTTCTTTCTTAAAGTGCATCTTGTCAGTAAATGAACAAGAGACTTACAAAGACGTAGACTTTGAACACTGTGGAGACAACCCTGATCTTTTTACTTTCTGGATCCTTTTGAACACTGCAGACAGTTGAATTGTTACTTACAACATTGCCTGTGCAGTTAATAATGGTTTTATGATGGCCACAGATTGACACTGGAGCAGATGATATTTCCTATGACATATATTACCTAGCGTCCCAGACTGTATTGTGCTCAGTGTTAGAGGTTCCTTTGTGCATATCTCAAACGAACCAAAATGTCATCATCAAGTATCCGTGGTTTGCTACATTTTTTCAGTGAAGTACCCCGTGTGGATTGTTTTTCTCAGTCAAACACCAGGCAACCAGAGATAAACATTTTTGGTTGAAAAAAAGATGTAAAACACAGCCTTGTAGCATCACTATCTTACCATCCAAAACGGTCATCATCTGTAAAATAATTACCAACTTTAAAGTGCCCTCTATAGGCATTAACAATTGTATTATTCAAATGCAAATATGTTGGCCTCACAGTCAGGAGGTTCAGGGTTTGAATCTACGTTGGGCACCTCTGTGTGGAGATTGAATGTTCTCCCATGAAAGTTCTGTAGATTTCCAAACAATTCCAATTAAGGGTATAAACGTACAAGATAAGCAGTTAGGGTTAATAACCTTACAACGGAACTTTCCTTCCTTTTCTGTTTGACCCTTGGCCGATGCCAAAGCTTGAAGAAGCAGCTGTGACTGTGGAGCCACAAGCCGGAACAAATAAGAGCAAAAATAGACCAAAAAAAGGGTATTTAGATTGGTTTATTTAGCCTTAAAGCCCTGGCAGATGGATTTCGCAACAAGACCCAAGTTAATTGTATTTACTGTCACTATGAATGCTATAAATACCAGCTCGTAACCCCAATTTCAGCTCGCAGTTTAAAGCAAACATCAGCGGAGAGACAACTCGCATCTAAAATACTCATTAGCTGTGACACCCGTATGCCAAGATACCTCTGCATACGACAATGACAACATTACCTGCCTCCAGTCAGCGTAATCCGTGACAATCACAATCACAGTAGACATAAATAATCTGTTGTGAGAGCCATCCGCCATGGCTTTGAAGCTAAATTTACAAAATCAAACTACCTTTTTCTTTGTCCATTTCTGCTACATATTTGTTGCCGCTTGTGTCCATACACTCACCAGCGCTTCCTCAAACTACGGTGTGGGCCGAGGGTCAAACAGGACGTGGGTCCGTTAATTGCACGTCAACAACACGTTAATAGTATATATGCATGCCACCGCCAAGGGCGACCCCCAATTTGAGAACCACTGAGACATATGGTATGCCCACCTGATGAGATCTTTGTACATTTTCTTGGTGGTGTTGATGTAAGGCTCAATGGTGTCTTCATACTGATTGAGCTCTCCTCCGAGGCAGAGATGTTTAAAGAGGTGAAATAGAAATTCTGCTCGCTCGGTTCTCCCGACCACGTGGTAATGCTCCGAGTCCTCATCCTGCAGCATCTACAGGCACAAAGAAACATATGGTGAAAGGTTAGAGAAACAAACAACAAACACCAAGCTGTAAAATAAAGTGGTAGGTTCACCTCTCGCAGTTTGTTGTAGTCAGAGTAAACCTCGTGGAAGCATACAGCGATGCGTCCTGTGGTCCCCACGATGCCACAAGTGTATATCGGGTCAAATAAGTCCATGGAGACTTTGGTGCATGGTACCACCTCCACACCAACAGATACAACGGGTTCATCTGTGCATAACGAAGAAGATTTAAATGTGTTTGTGGGCGATAACTGCAAATTTTAAAAAGTGCAAAGTAACAAAGTAAATACGGGGCTAGTATTGCAGAAAAAACGATTTGAACATTTTGAAGATGATTGTATGATTATAATCCAAAATTATAGTCCAAATTAAAAAAAGAGGACAAAGGAGGAGACAAAATCAGTACAACAAAAAAGTACAGGCGGTCCTCAGGTTACATCTGAGCTGTATTCTTAGACTACGTCACGTAAAGTTGTGGTGTAAATCCAACCTTATACCAAATTTATAGCTAAATTAACTCCTAAGTCACTCACACTATACACAGAAGACATGAATGATGTACCATACAGCAATAAAAGACTAAATAGAAGAATTACATGAACCAGTAATAAAAAAATAACAACATACAAAGCACTAGCAACCTTTCTATCTCAATAGCAAGATCACTACGCTGCGTAGGTATTACTGTCGCTTTCACAGGATCAAATCTGTAAAACATGCTCATGGATACTGTAGTGACCTGGACGTTCTGTGTAGTGGTAAAGAGTTTTGTGATTTCCGACTGTCTTTCAAAGTGACATAATTCCAGCCTGTGTGTGGATGCGGAAGGAGGACGGCTAGTGCAGAGAGGGCAGTTGAGTTTACTGATATTATTTTGGCACTAGCCTGTTTTGTTTACGCAATAAGAGAGATTGTTGATCAACCACCTTCTCGTCATCCTGGCATCAGTGTATATATTACAATATATTACCCTTGATGGTTGCAACTAGGGCTGCCACTATCAAACATTTGAGTAATCAAGTATTCTACTGAAAATGTTTTCGATTAAATCAGAAAAAAACATGTTTTTGCTTGGTTAAAAAAATCATTTTTTAGATAATCAACCGTTTTATTTCTTAAATTCACATTGTGCATATGAACAAAGTGTATTTTCTTGAGTCTGATGGACTACATGATGGTACTTTTGTAGATGTAACTATTCACTAGTAGAGGAGAAAACAATAATAATTACTTTACTACGACTAAATTACATATTACACTATGTTGATGGCTGTGCATTTATAAACACTGAACTTGGACAGGCTGACTAAAAATAAGATAAATATTCTTTATAAGATATTGACTGATATTTTTGCAGTGTACAAAGTAAAATTAAGACACCTTCTGTAGTGGAAAACATTACTCTGATCTAAGTGAATTAGACACACACTTCCTTGTTCCATTACGCAGTATTGTTTATAATAATTTAGCAGCTACTGATTAGTGAGCTAAAATGATTTTATTTTCCATCTTCAGATGGGATAGACTCCAAAATACCCCTGCAATCTAAAAGAGGATCAGCTGCATTGAAAATAGATGTATAGATCTTCTTAACTCACAGCGCTGTTTTTGCAGATGAAATAAACCCTGCATGAAGCGGCATTACCATCATACTCAACTGCCACATTATTACAGTAGCCATCATTTGAAAAAAGATAGCCCTCTACACGGCTAACGTAATGTTAGTAAGGTATTATAACCTTAAACTCAGCAATATTCCACTCCATTCGGGAGATGATGCAACATACAAGATGTGCTATTGGTATGGAAGGACCGCGTTAACGGATACACGTCACGGTGTTGAACTTGTTTTTTGGCACATTTTATGTGTTTTTTTAAATTTAGTTTTTCTTCTCTATTTCTCGCCTTATTAATCTTCTCACGATTCAAAAATCCGTTTCCGTCTTCATCCCCTGCATGGGTGATGCAAGCACATTGGTGACAAAAGCAATTCCTTGGGGCAGAAAAAAAGCCTAGATTATTGTTTCTAATCAAGGTAGTCAAATTATTCGAGGAATTGTCATAGAGTCAAGAGTAGTGTAGCTGCGTGTGAGCCTCACAAAGTGCATTGTTCCGCTATAAGTACATTTTAGTGAGTCTCATGTTTACGCCCAAAATTAAGTTTCTTATTATTTAATGGCAAAAAGTACATAACCACAACACCGTAACACTGAGCGCCATAACACGAGGACCACCTGTACTCCCTCATTCCCTTTATTGCATAAAATAATTGACTAAAATAAATAATAAAAATAAAGTAAATCATGCAAATTACCTAAACAAAATTAAAAACTATATTTAGTTCTCAATCAAATATTTTGGCATTTTTGCCCTTTAATGTCCAACAACTTATTCCCTGAGATTACTTTTTGTATGTAAATACTATAAAATATATAAATATAATAGTAGAATACAATATGAACAACACAGCAACAGAAGCTATAGAAAAATATCAATCCCAACGTTCCTGATACAACCCTAAGTATTGGCACTATTGATATTTGAAATAGTGTGAACCATCAGATGACATAAAACGTATAAAAAGATAACAGGACATACTAAGAGGCTCCCAGGTGGCCATCATTCTCAGACTGCACAGCACCTTGGCATCTCTGAAGAAGCACTGGATGGAGATTGATGGTAACAGAACACCACACAAATCATAAGCAACACAGAAGATAGTTGAACTGAAACTAACTGAATTCATGATCACAATCTTTCTTTGCATAAGTTTCAGTGGTACGCTTAATGAAGGGGTCCTTGAGTTGCAACTCAGGGGACCAGCAAACTATTTTTTAAATGAATTTTGCACTAGCGGTCATGGGGTCATGCTATCAACTTAGGTATGGAACCTATACCAAGTAAATACAGGGCCAGTATAGCCGTTATGCATATCGACAGTCTACTACCTTATGTATATTTGCTATATTTGTGTAATATTTGCGAACAATTCAACAATATATAAACACAACAATATAACACAACCAAGGTGTAAAGGCCATAGAGAGTATCAGGTCGCCCAAAATTGGGCCAATGAACAGCAGTTTAGTTATTAATTTATTATATACGGCAGTGTTTTATTAGTTGGCCAGAGTTCATCTGCAACTAGAAGTTGTCAATGTGTTGGATGTTTATTCTGCCTGGGACACATTCGCTACAGTCAGAGATTGCATTTACATCACATTCAAATCAGTGTCTGTGTGTATGCTCACTTTATAACCAGTATTTTTGGCACCTTATAATACCTGCACTAAAAACACTCTCATGCCTTTACTTATCAGTGATTTCACCTTTTTACTCAGGGTTCTATGTTTATTTAATACTCTATGTTTACTTAGAATTCTACGTTGCACTGAGTCGCCAAAGAAAGTTCCTAGTTTGTGAATTGTTCACTTACAATGGCAATAAAGTTTTCTGATTCTGATTCTGATGTGTGTATTTGTGTTTGGTCTCCCACATCCTTCAAACTCAAGCTAGTTGTGTTCCCCCAACTTCTGAAATAAAAAATCCATCCATGAGCGTAGCATAGCAAACATGGTGTAGCAGAGGAGTGGACACCAGTGGACGCCAGTCACGCAGCATGGACTCAATCAGATTCGAGATACAATTTTGATGACTTTGGAGTTGACTTCACAATATCATCAAAGACCTGCAATTCGACTAAGATTTGGACATCTACGATCCAGGACCCAACTTGGACTTTACAATGACAACTTGAAAAATCTTTTCAATTAGGTATGTCGAGTAAAATGTGTCCCCAAAGTATTCAACTAACGTGATTGTTATGCAACTTCAAGTAAGACAACAAAATCTGTCTTTGAATGCATCTCTAACATTCAATCAAGTGTAAGACCAAAAAACAACAAGGGAGTGGATTACATTTCTGCAGTGTACATTTCTTACTACATCCTGAATGCTATGTCAGCAAATTGGTGACTCTAAATTGTCAATAGGCATGAATGTGCGAGTGAATGGTTGTTTGTCTATATGTGTCCTGCACCCAGTCCAAGGTGTTTGACTTGGGTGCCTTTCACCCAAAGTCAGTTGGGATAGGCTCCAGCATACCCCCGCCAGGATAAGCGGCATTAAAAAGGAAAGGATGGAACACTAAACACAATGTAAATACAATGTAAGGACTCAAAAACTTCATCTAATCAATCTGTTACTTTAGACCCCAACCTGTTTAGTCCTGCATTCCGACCTGACTTGGACTTGCACATCTTCACTTGAGACGTCTAAAACCAGTTATCTAAACTACTGGAAAACAATAAGCATACTATACTGATTCTTTAATGAGTTGATATTTGTGGCAATGAAAATACATAAGAACTAGCATGCTAGCATCGATCCAATACCTTTGCTATTCCTAATGTAATGAGATCGACCCGCCCGCTTCGAGTGTACAACGCCGTCATGGCTTACCAGTGCGAAACTCTCCCCGTCGTACGGGTTGAACTTCTGGTCAAAGCTGAACGTTTGTGCCGAAAGCCTCCCAAGCATGGACCTGGACGAAACAGGACGCAACCATGATCACCGCACAGAAGATAGCGACCCACCTGCTGTGTGTGCGTGTTCAACGTCCTTTCACCATTTCATCAACAGATCCACTGTTTCCCTTTCTTCCAGAAAAGAGAACTTCCTGAGGGGGAGATGGCGAAAAGTAAAAGTTTGTTCAAACTCCTTTTTATCCCCTGACATGATAGCGTTCGGTGCTAATAGCTTTATCCCAAAAGCCAACTAAAAGTGACGAGACTACTTGCTCGCGTGCCCTGGCAAGTGCACAATCGCACTGAAAGGTGCAAACGGACCAATCACAGACTAGTTTGCTCACACTCGACCAATGCGCTTTCCATGTTGCCTTAGGTCGGGTTCACGAAATTAAAACGTAGCGACTGCCTAACCTTTTTATCTACCCATGCACATGTGTTGCCAAGGCAACGGACGCGCAACGCTAATATTGTTTTTCTAGAAGATTTGACTGCAAGGCAATCAAAGCATATGCAAATAATACAAACAAATGTTTGCTTTGGCCTGACTAAATTTATATTTTACTCATTTATATACTCAATATATAACAAAGCATGCAACAAGGAGCAAGAATCTTAGTCTCATTCGAGTCACACAGAGGAATAATTTGTATTTTGATGGGTTGCACTGTAAAATATTTTGACAGTTTGAACAATAACAATGAACTATAAGTAGCCAGAGTATTATATATGCAACAACATATGATAAACAACCACTAAATAAGCACAATAAATAGCATGTTGCATTTAAACAGTTGCAAAATGTGGAATCTAGATGAAAACGGATCACAGACAGGCAGGCAGGTGTTTTGATGGTTAGTTGTGTCGGTGTAGACTTGAAGCAGTTTCCTCTCAATTCAGAGATCTCCATCCCCACAACACAATGACCTGCAACTCGCCTCTCCTGACCCCATAGCCCGTAATATGATCCTGATATGGTATACCTTCGAGGTTCCCAAACAAGATGGCTCTACACTAAATAAATGACCCCCCCCCCCCTCCCCATCAAACTTTTACAGGGGAAAATTTCCAAAGAAAAATCCCAAGAAAGCTCCCCTAATTTCTCATGTCTATATGGCAGTACTCCATGTGTCTACACACCACACCCTGGCCAGTCACCCTGACAAAAGAGGGGGGTCCTTCTTTTGCCTTTGCTTTTTGTCTGCCCTCTGCCCACCCTGGAACACCGGTCCACATCCTGCTGCCTCAGGAGAATATCACAGGAGACCCCATACACCCTGCACACTCACTGTTTGTCCCCGTTGCCCTTTGAGAGACGCTGTGGGTCGATCAAGTCCATCAGGCTGACAAACAGCTGCTTGCCTTGGACTATCCGTATTGCCAACACCAACGGGCTCATAGACACACACACTCAGATGGCCCTGTTATACATTACTGGACACTGCGCTAACCTTCACGTTGTATTTATAAAACTTTTCAAAATTGCATTTTAAATTGTAGTCTTTTATTCTCATTCCACTGATTTTTATTTGTTATTGTTATTTATTTTATTTACTAATATGTGGTGCGGAGTGGCCTTGTTATATTACAATTTTGTTCTTCTTCTTCATTTTATTCTATTCCATTCTATTCAGGTTTTCAGTTAATAATGTGAGAACAATATAAGAAATGCATTCTGAAATACCTAATGTGAGTTGTGGATAGTAACATTTTGTTAATGTTCTGGTAAAACAAGCATATTTAGTTTGTTTGGGTTAAAATAAGCTATGAATATAAATATCACAAAAAATGAGTAGCTCTCAGCCATTTTCATTTAATAAAAGTAGCTCTCACAAAAAAAAAAAACTTTGATGACCCCTGCTTTGTTCTGTGGCAACTTTAACACAGTGGTCGTTTTTCAGCACTATTTCGCTGGCGGAAAAGCAACCTTTTTTCAAAATGCGTTTACACTGTATTTTTAAGCCAAATGCATCTTGTAAAGGTGTTCATCCCGTAGCAGGTATCAGTGAAATGAACACTACACACACAAAAAATACAAAACTCGAGGTGGGCTTCCATCTGTCTTTAGTTCTCAGCACTTGCTTTGTCCATTTCGGTCTTGAACCTTTGTCTTTTGGTGGTCTGGGGCGGGGGGTGCTGCTGACGGGTCTCCTGTGACAGTGTGTTGCAGTGCCGGCATCCCTAGGGTGTGCATGACACGGGAGTGAGGACTGGTGGGTCCCCGTGCCTGTCGGGGGCTGAGGCGGCTGGTCTGGAGTTTCCTCCCGGTCACATTATCCCTCTGGGGTGACGGGTTGGGAGGCAAAATTCAGGGCCCCTGGGGAGCTTGGCTGTGGCGTTGGGGTGTGTGCTGGCCCGCAGCAAGTGGGTGACTGGGGTGGTCTGATCTCCCGAGGTGTTGGGTAGGACCCCTGTCGGAGGGCACGGGGATGGTGCCTCGCTTCCCCCTGGGACCTTTGCTCAGCTGCCATGGGGTGTCCGGCTGGGTCTCCTTTGGCCCTTTTTCAGACAAACTTGCTGTTGCCACTTAGGGGGGGATCGATTGGGCCCTCCTCACCGAGGTGCCTGCTGGGGGGGCTGGTTGTTGTTGTTGATAATGTGGTTATCACCAAGGTTGTTATGTTTGCGAGGTTTTCTGCACCTTCTCTTTCATTGTCCCCGCCACCCCACCTTTGTTCTTTCATGTCAAGTCCGGCATGGACATGTGGTTCTAAAAAGTACATAATGTAATAAACACAGTAGACTATCAAGGGGAGCCTCATATAGATTATGAAGTTTCCCTTGGCAAAGAAAATGTGGTCAGCACCAAAATGCAGTTTGAATTCCATTCGGCTTCTATGATGTTGGACAAGCATAAAAAAAACTATTGATGCTATCGTGGTAGGTGCTAACTTGATAACCGTTTTATCCAATTTCCACATGTCTATACGGCTATAGCATTATATAAGGACCCCATAGAACGGCGTTGGCACTTTGGGTTTAGTGATATCTTGCTAGGTGTCAGCCTGCTGCCAACATTTTAGTTAATTTCCTCATGTCTACGTGCAAATACAGACATGGCATAATGTAGACGCACCATAGGACAGCCTTGGCACCTTTGGTCCTAGCATGCTAATTGTTTCTTCATGTAAATATAGACATTGCATGATGTAGGGACATCGCAGAACTATCCTGGCACTTTTGGTACATAATGCTACCCTCTCTAGGTGCTAGCATGCTAACTGTTAACACGTTAACTGATTTACTTATGCTCATATACAAATACATACATGTCATGATGTCGGGACACAATAGAACCGCATTGGCACTTTCCATACTAACTACTATTTGCTGGCGTAATAACTGTTAGCATGGCAGCATTTTAGTTACTTTACTCATGCGTACATGCTAAATTACACATGGAACCTCTTGCTGGTAAGGCACAGCATGCAAGCAAACACCGGGACAGACGTTCACAACACACACATTGTTCAACTGGAGGACCCGCTTGAAAACGAGATGCTGCATCTCAAGGGGCTATTCCTCTTTAAAACGTAAAATAAATAAATAAAACAGGAAGCATGCCCACATTTCCATCCATATTCTATGCCGCTTATCCTCACATGCCCAAAATTTCCCAGGACATTTTCTAGTCGAAACATTTTTATTGTGACAGATAGGTGACAATGATATGACTTCATCTCATCACAAACATACATGTGATTCAAACTAACTACATACATATATACACACACATATATATTTATATATTAATATATATATATATATATTAGAGATGCTCCGATCAGGGTTTTATGCTGCAGATACTGATCCTCAATGAGTGAAATCGTCCAATAACAATCACAAAAGGTGTATACAATCTTAAATTTACAATTGGCTAGGTCAGTGGTCACTAATGTTTCTTCTTGAGAGAGCGACTTTTACAATATGAAAATGGCCAAGAGCTACTCATTTTTGTAACATTGATATAATATATATTATATATATATTCTATTTTATATTATATATATGTATATTTTTTAAATATAATATACATATTCAAACAAGTACCAATCAGCCGGAGTTTCATTGCTCGACCAAGACAGGAAGCTAAACAGTACACTCTGCCGGGTATACATGGATGAATACTCTGATTTCCTGGCGCTAATTTGACATTTCTAAAAAACAATGTAAAGATATAAATTAAAAAAATCAGCAGCCAGGGAAATCGTTGGTGGTAGAGTAAACATATCGGGCAAGTTTACATTAATTTACACACACATTTATGTAAGTTTATCTTCAAGACAAGCGAGATCCGGTACTAGCAATAGTACTCGATCAAAACCAGCCACTTTTCCTCCTCTGAACTACTCTGAAACCCCTACGTTCCCTCTGCATCTGACAGCCAATCAAAACAGTGGGAGACTCATACAATTGACTGGATGTGAACGCGTGTCTCACAAGTGTAGCTGGTCTCCCGTGTGCAGGGTTTGCCAATCTCAGTTGTTTGTCCTCTCCCGTGTGTGGCGCTCATAAGACATGCTTGAATTGGCTTTGGCACGCCTGCGAAAGTAAAGTGGGTGGGAGACGGTCACTACAGGCTGGATGCTGCCATAGGAGGACGCGGAGGTAAATGGCGGAGGTGATCGGCGTTATAAAGTATGTGCTTTTTCACAGAAATCGGCCAATACTGATCGGTGGCTGATCAATCGGAGCACCCCTTTATATATATATATACATGCATCCAACTACATATATTGCATATTGAATTTCTTATTCTGTTCCCTGCACTCATACCACTCATAAATTTTTTTCTTCATTTAAAATAATCATCATAGTCATTTTCCATGTTGCTATTACACTAGCATTGTTGACCTGTTACATGTTTAATGGACTACATTTTTTTTTTAATACTGGAAGAAATGTAACTGTTTTGCCAAAAAACACTAACAGTGATCAAACAAGTCTGTTGACAGACACTCAAAAAAGCCCCACAAATTGTGATGAACCACAGCATTATGTATGGTAACAAAACCTTCAAGAAAAAATATAGATCAATTACATTTAAAGTACTTCAACACAGTGTTAACAGTGTACAATACAGTACATTTTGTTTTCCTTCCAAAAATATTCTATCGATGGAAACATGCAAAAACAAAAATAATGACAGCAAACAATTATGTGTTTTGTTTTCTTTAAATGGGAGAGAATCACATCAAAGTTGCTAGAGATAGTCCAGCAGTGTTTCAAATAAAAGGCATTGGTACATGCTGACCAGATTGATTGCTGCTAATTTGCCCCCCCGTCCAGAAGAACCTTCTCACTCCAAACGCTGTATGAAGTTTTCTGGGAAAAGTCCCTTTTGAGCTCCAGTTCCAAGACTCATCCAGTCACTTTCTTTAAATCCTGTCAGCCAGCCAGCTTCCTGCGATGACAAAAGAAAAAAAATCCATCACATACTTGGAATCAATCAGCAAATGTGTGATGTGCAGCCCCTCACCTGATCTTCTACTGAGGCAGTGGGAACCACCAAGACCACATCACCTTGCTTCAAGTCCAGCTCATCACAGTTGGCAGCCTCAAAGTCGTGCATGGTTTCCACCTGCATGAAATAACACATTAGCATTTGATATATTTTCTATGAAGTTTCACTTTGTATTCCATACACATTCATTCATTTGGGAAAAGTCTGACCTTGTACAGAAAGTCATCAGGGAGTCCTGATATTCCCGCAGACGAACTTGTGGATTTAATTGGTTTATCAGTTCCCACGCCGTTGTCACTGATAGCTGAAGGTGAGATTATGTCAGCGTCACGGTCATCATCACCTTCATTACTGGAGGCGGGCTCAATCACCACAGATGGGATGGGCATTGTTTCCTGCAAAGGGTGATCAGCTCTCAATCATTTCACTGCAGGTGTTACACCATAAGCGTGGTTGCAGTCCATTTTTCAACAATAGATTCGTTAGCAGCCACTTTCCTTGTGGGGAAAGAATGTAAGGACTGGACAGTAAGCTGATGACAGGTGACGACCCCAAGTACAGTGGGTCTTTTTACCTATTGATGGACACATTCACTCCTCTCTCAAACAAATCAAATCCTCTGTTTGAATAGAGGGGAAATATCTTTCGTAATCAAGAAATAGTCCAGCTGCTTTTTCGTGAATTACCATGATATGATGACTGACAATCTATGGAGACCTTTGTTTATTTTTGTAAAATACAGTTTTTGTAATTAATCTGTTCCAAAGGGTCTGATGATGTCATGTTCAGTTCTACATTCTGGTTTTTATTAATTAACTTCACCTTTGTGTATCTTATAGATTCCTGATTTCCTGTTGTGGGCGGTACCACAGGACACACCTGTTTCTATTCTGTTAATTAGTTGTCTCTATTTAACCTGCTCCAACATGGCTTGTGGGTGCATCATACTATTCGTCTCAGACATTGGTAGAAGTCCTTTCGTCATGACTAACCCTTTGAGGTATCCATTTTCTAGTGTGCATCCCATGGGTCGCCCTTTTGCTTATCCGTGTTTTTTCCGGCTTGTATTTATTTTTTTCACTCATTTTGTGTTTCCTTTACTAGTCCTTGCTTCCTGAGCTTAGCCATTACAATGAAGAGTCTGTGCATTCTAGGATACACCCAAACCCAACCTGTCAGAATGATTCTGCCAATTATGGATCCTGAGGAGGCAGACCCAGTCAAAAGAGCTTTATCTGTCCATAGTAGGCGAATTAGCGACCACGAGGAGGCACTGAAGGGCCTCTCTGCTGTAGTACAGACACTCACTGCAAATTTCAATCAGGTGTGCAACCAACAAGTACACTATGAGCCACCTGGCAATCACGTCACCACTATACATGGGCGGCCAGTCAGCACAATCTTGCATAGCCAAGCCAGGGCGCCCAACTAACTTACTTCATCTCGCAAAATATTCAGCCAGATTTAGAATTTGCTACCTGTTTATTCACCAGTGCCACTAGTGTGTTCAGCCAGCAGTCCCTTACTTATTTCTATGAACGCGGGAGAGTGGCTATTTGCTATCAGCTTGCTCTCCAGCATGGTTCTCACAATCTTTAAGAGTTGACCATCTCTCTAAGGCTTACTTGCAGACTTTTTTGCAGAGCTGCGGCGGGTGTTTGATCACGCCACAGGAGCTTGTGAGGCAGGCAACCAACTCAGGACGCTGTATCAGGGTACATCCTCCGTGGCAGACCACTTGTTGAACTTCCACATTCGCATTAGCCATATCTACACCCTTGGCAAGCGGCAACCACACCACCGCTCTTGGACCACAACACAGCCGCTAGTGCACCGTCCATGGACCTAGCACTGGAGCATGAGGCCATGCATATGGGAGGAAGCCGCTTAACAACTGCAGAAAGGAACCGCGGTGTGCACCTCCAACTTTGCCAGAATTCAAGGTCCGGGGGACCCCCGTGAGAGCATCAGCAGGAAGACTCAAGTTACAAGGGCAAAAGATTAATATTCATAATCTACAAACTTTTCCTTTTATTGAAATAATATCTTGTAACACAATTGGTAATGGTTTAATTTTATTTGAACATGTATATAAATGACAATGGAATACATCACTCAATACAATCAAGAGTTCCACATGTTCAAATTGAACAGGAAGAAGCAAAGATTATTTAATCCTACCCCCGTAGGGTCTCCCATATTTTAATACATTTGTGGGCTTCCTGCAGTTAATAAGTTTATGCTACATCAGTAAGGTAATGTGACAGTGTGTTCAATAGTAGTCACTGTCCTTAACATCACAAATAACTTATATTGCTGTCCTGATGGACGATAATCATAATAAATAATAGTAATGAATTAAATATACACAATTGTAACAGAACATTGTTGTGGTAAAGACAATGTTCTCGCTAGGAATGAAGTTACTGATAAGGTGATAGTGATTAGAAATATCATTGACACTGAACAGACAGAAAATTTACTCTCCAAGGAATGAAATAGTAGTAGTAGTAGTATTGAAGTAGTAATAGCATTAGATGTACACAATATTTCACAACTCTTTTTTGTTGTATTTTGTAAATATCAACTGTTTGTAATGTTTCTTGAAGTCACTCATTGCAGAGCATTAGTTTAGTTCTTTACTTAATCCGTTCCATAGTTTGATTCCACATACCAAAGTACTAAAGTTTTTTAGCATTGTTCTTGCAAGTGTTTTAAGTGTAATTTATTTTTAAGATTATATTTCTCCTCTCTTGTTGAGAAAAAATGTATAACATTCTTTGGTAACTGGTTGTTGTTTGCTTTATGCATCATTTTAGCGGTTTGAAGTTTTACCAGATCAGCAAATTTTAATAATTGTGATTTTTGAAAGAGTGGATTTGTATGCTTTCTATACGCCGTGTTATGGATTATCCTAATTGATCTTTTTTGCAGTACATTAAGCGAGTGAAGTGTACTTTTGTAGTTGTTTTCCCATATCTCCACACAATCAGTTAGATATGGTAACACCAGAGAACAATAGAGAGTTTGGAGTAATTTTTGATCCAGGATAAATTTTATTTTATTCAGTATTGAAGTATTTCTTGCTACTTTATGTTGTATGTTTTTAATGTGGGGTTTCCAACTCATTCTTTCATCAGTTATGACACCCAAAGTTTATGTTCATTCACACTTTCAATTTCCTCACCATTAATTTGTATTTTCTCACAAGTAGCTCTTCTGCGTTTTCCAAGTTGCATCATTTTAGTTTTACCTAGATCCAAGATAATCTGTTTTTTTCAAACCATTTTTTTGTGTAATCATTTAATCTGAGACTGTTCTTATCAGCTCTTGTGTGTTTTCTCCAGAGCAAAAGGCGGCAGTGTCATCTGCAAATAGTACTAGCTTTAGGTGTTTTGTCACTTAGCAAATGTTGTTAATGTATAGGTTAAATAATTTTGGTCCCAGTATCGACCCTTGTGGTAGACCACATAATGTCTAAACTTGTAGATGTATATTCTCCTAACTTCACATATTGCTTTCTGTTTTCCAGGTCGCTTTTAACCCAATCCAGAACTAACTCTCTGATTCCATACCTTTCCAATTTTGTAGTTAGGATGTTATTATTGACTGTGTCACAAACAAAGCACTCCAATTCTAATAGCATTTTACACCAAGGCTAATTTGTGGGTGTCCTCCATTGGACGGTGGTGGATTCAATGGCTAACATTCACAAGGACATCACTCCCCCTGCTGGTTGTCCCCCTGAGCTCCTTTACATTACTCCCGAGCTCCACCCCAAGGTCCAGTACTGGAGCCACAACTCCAAGCTTTGAATGAATGAATGGCCTGTCCACTATTTTCCTGTCAGAGGTCCATTTACTGTCCAGCCCAGTGCAGTCCTTCCTCCAGCACCATTAGTCCCTATCAACAGATCAATCCCTGCTTTGATTTGAGGTAAGCAAAGATGTTTCAAGTGTGGCCATTCCATTCAATTTCATTTTCTTCCGCTTATCCGGGTCCGGGTCGCGGGGGCAGCAGTTTCATTAGGGAAGTCCAGACTTCCCGGTCCCCGGCGACCTCTTCCAGCTCCACCGGGAGGAGACCAAGGCGTTCCCAGACCAGCTGTAAGACATAGTCCCCCCACCAAGTCCTAGGTCTTCCCCGGGACCTTCTCCCGACATACCCGAAACATCTCACCAGAAAGGCGCCCGGGAGGCATCCGGACGAGATGCCCGAGCCACCTCAACTGGCTCCTCTTGATGTGGAGGAGCAGCGGCTCTACTCTGAGCTCCTCCCGGATGGCCGAGCTCCTCACCCTATCTCTTAGGGTGAGTCCAGCCAGCCTACGGAGGAAACTCATTTCCGCTGCTTGTATCCGCGATCTTGTTCTTTCGGTCATGATCCATAACTCATGACCATAGATGAGGGTGGGAACGTAGCTCGATCGGTAAACAGAGAGCTTTGCCTTCCGGCTCAGCTCTCTCTTCACCACGACGGTCCGGTACAGCGACCGCATTACTGCGGATGCTGCACTGATCCATCTGTCGACCTCAACGCTCCAACCGTCCCTCATTCATGAACTCTTGTTCCCGATATACATGAACTCCTCCACCTGAGGCAAGACCTCACTCCCAACCCGGAGGGTACAGTCCACTCTTTTCTGACTGAGAACCATGGCCTCAGATTTGGAGGTGCTGAGTCTCATCCCAGAAGCGTCACACTCAGCTGCAAACCTCTCCAGTAAACGCTAAAGGTCACAGCCTGATGAGGCCATAACGGCCACATCGTCTGCAAATAGCAAAGACAAGATTATAAGGTCATCAAGCTGGACTCCCTCAACGCCTTGACTGCGCCTAGAAATTCTGTCCATGAAGATTATGAACAGAATCGGTGACAAAGGGCAGCCTTGGCGGAGGCCAACTTTCACCTGAAACAAGCTCGACTTACTGCTGGCAATGCGAACCAGTGTGGCCATTTTTTCAAATCCCTTCAGTATATTGAATTTGTGTACTGGCGTTGACTCCTGTGCCTAGGCATTCGGTAAGTTGATAAAGTTATTCCCTTCAAGCGCAGCTACCTCCAGCTCAGGTACGACATAGCTGATCATCACCTTTTCCTGAGCCATTGTCCTTAAAAAAATATGGGTCTTTTGTCTGGTGAGGTGAAGCTTGTTTATTAGGTCTTCAGTGCAAAACACTGTAGTCCCGCATTGGTCCATGAAATCATATTTATGGATAGTTCGGTTTGACTTGGACTGGCATGATTGTAAGACCAAGTCCCTGTAAGACCACTTAAAACTATGACGCTGTCCACAGACAAAATGTTTTTATGATCAAAATTATGATCCAAGTATTTGTTTAAAATGGTTGGATGTTTCAGGCCGCACATTAAATGAGAGATCCTGTTTCTGCATTCCTTGCTGATATGCCCTTTGCCCAGGCAGCCATAACATAAGTCATTATGTTTCAATAAATGTATCTTGTCCTTTTGCGCAGCTTTTCCAAATGTTCACACACTTCCAGAGCGTTTCATCCTTTACAACAAGGGCATGTTGCTAATACTGCACATTCTGGTTCCTTGACATTAATAGATTTAGGTTTTTTCCCCACAGAATCCACAGTGGTGACAAAGCTGGTTCCTTTTAATACAGGCTGGGGTTGTCCTGGATCTACTGTCTGATGTAGGTGTGTCACATATGCTACCAAACAGAGTCAGCTAAGATTTTCACTTGTTTTTCCACAAAGTTTGTGATATCAATAATGACTTTTGCTCTTCTCTTGTGTTCCTCCTGCAGGCACAGACATGGCTTCTCCACTGGTCTTGCATTTATTATGGCATTTAAAATGGCATTTAATAGTCAATTCAAATTCACCATTGAATTGAATTCTGAATTATGTTCTGATGCTGCATGGGATTGTTTTCTTACAATGCATGCTTTGCTTTAAAAACTGTTGTTGTGCAGCCAAAACGGCCAAATTCTTGGCAGCTCTCCTTCGGGCAGATGAATGTGATGCATTGGAGGAATAAGCTGTTTTTGTTCTCCTGCTGCCTGCGTTTGAAATGCTATCTACATCATCATCAGCCGGCATACTACCAGCCAGCATAACGCACTATAGTGCCGTACGCCAGCAAACTTTCCACTGTGGAGTGGTAGAATGTCTGTAGGAGATGACATCCATATGGCATTTGCGCAACAGTCTTAAGAAGTGCAGCCTCTGCTGCGCTTAGCTGACCACTGCAGCTGTTGGTGTGCCATCTGAGTTCATCCGCTGAGGTCTATCTCTAGTGATGTGGGATCTACTCTCTTCCTTCTCCAGTCCATCGCCATCTCTTTGGTTTTGCTTGTGTTCAGCAACAGGTTGTTTGCTAACACCAGGCTACGAGTCTCTAAACCTTCTTCCTGTATGCTGTATCTTGTAACATCACTGAGGTGAGCCCATGCTGAACGTGTCTGTGGTTGATCCATCATGAAGCTCCTGATCCAGTTGCAGGTGAGGAGTGAAAAGTCACGGTCCGTCAGCTTCCTAATTTGTGGAATGAGTGCTTTGATCTTGCTGATGGCATTTTTGCATTCTTGTTGAAGCAGTTCAATCTTATTTTCCAAATATTTAACTTTCAATTTAATTTCCTTTTTTCCTGTTTCCATGTTAAATTTAGCTTACCAAATGATCAAACAAACCACAAGCTATAATTGCCTGCCGTGGCTTTGCCATAAAGTCACCACAGCGTGTATTTAAAGCATGTAAATGTTGCACCCACAACAAAAATTCAATAAACCAGCATGCATGCACTGAATTTACAGATGGAGTGCAGCAATGTATAGAAAATGACAAGGTAAATGTGTGCCAAAACTGTGTAACAAAACACGTAAAAAAAACAACAAAAAACAACAAATTTAGCTTCCCAGCATCTCTTCTCTCCTCCTTCCTCCACAAGCAAATGCATGCCATTTTTGGCTTCCGTGTGCATAACTTGTGGACCCCTGTGCCCACGTGACCACACTCCTCTACAACTTAACCTCCAACACCAGCCCTGTTCTCTCGTGTAAGATGCTGAATTCACTAAACTTCCGTTCCTTCGATTTCCTCGAGCCATCCTTTGCAATACCCAGTTGCAAGTATTTCCCAGATGTTTGCTTACCCGAGTTGTACAATGTTGTTTACAGCCACATCTAACAGATATGTTAGTTCCACAACATGAGATATGCGATCATGAGATATATCAGTTGATAGTTGAATCGGAAATTGAGAGTTGTTACTTTTACCATCATTGAAGAGATGATTCTTGAGATGACTAAAAACAGGAAGGTGGTGGTGGTTGCTGTTGCTGCCACATTATGTCTTTGTTTTCAGTGAAGGTAAAAGTAACCTTAAATGCCCATTTATCACTTTCATTCATCATTGATATTCAGAATTGTTTTATGCATGTTGCATACAACATGTGCTGTGCATGTTCCTCCTCCCACATGCTAGGTTAATTGAAGAGTCTCCAAATTGTCCATAGGTGCGAATGTGAGCGTGAATGGTTGTTTATCCAAATGTGCCCTGTGATTGGCTGGCACCCAGTCCAGGCTGGACCCCGCCACTTGCCCAAAAACAGCTGGGATATGCTCCAGCATACTGGTGACATGACAAGCAGTCTAGAAAATGGATGGATGGATATGGATATTCCTACTGTGTTTGGAGATTTTACCGAAGATTCATCCACAGGACTTTCTTTCTTTTCTTCAAAATCTGAAGCAGATGTCTAAAAACACAATTTAAAAAATATATGTTAATTGGCTAACAAAATACCACGAAACAATGACTTATATTAAACGATAACACATTGTTGGTTTTTTAGAGGGCTTTATGAACGGAATAGGTGAATGTGGATGATGGGCATTTTTTAAAAGTACAGTTTTTCCATTGAATATAATGAATTAATTATGTTTTTAATAAAATGAAGATGTGTCATAGCTAAATTTACAAAACGGTGTTTTCTTTAACTCACAGTGGGTTCCTCTTCCTTCGGAGGGGCAGGACATTTTGCTGTATCTTCCTCGCTTGACATCTCAGAACCTTCAGTTCCTTTAACATTTACTTCGTTCTTGTTCAAAATGAGCGAAAAAGATCCAGATTAATTTTCAAATGGTTGTACATTGAGTGAGCATTAATTTTACATTTAAGAGTATGGACTGTTCAAAATGACTAACAATTAAACAGAAGAACACTCAACATTCTTCAAATAGTGCCTTCAAACTAACTACTCACCATTTCATCAAAAGCCGCAAAGAATGATGGACCAGTCGCATCCTTCAGATTGCATGTTTAAAATGAGACCAAAAGAATCTCAAAGTGGAATAAAAACAAAGTAACACGTGCATGTTTGTCAAAAAGGACCAGAGAGAATGCAATCGGGAAGAGGGAAATGAGGAACATGCTCAATATATCACCTGTAAAAAACTAAATCTATCAAATGCCAGTGAGCCAACCTAAATCAAATGCCAGAAACAGGAAGGAACAGGAGAAGGTGATGGAGAAGTGTTGTCAGAGAAAGGAAGCAAAGTAACGGGTTGAAGTGGAATCAGGTTCGGAGTCATTGGGTGGGTCAAAGAGGTTTCAACTGACAGCTACTTGTTGCCAATCTACCACACTAAAAACAGGACCATGTACCTCTTCCTTTTCTTTAGCTAGATCTTGGTACAACTTTCCAAATCTCAGGTTTGCAGCCTCGTCTTCGGACATGTCGGAACTTTCTGGTTCCTTGCGAATTTTGGGAACATTAACAGCTTGGACTTCTGTGGTTGACGTGTGTTTGATAGGAGGATCAAAGCTGCTGCTCTTGCTAACTTGCTTCCAGGATACGTTGCCATCAACCACAGCGGCTGAAGATGCTGCAGGGAGACTGTTGGCGAAAGGATCCCACCCGCTTCCTCCAACTCCAGATGCCCCAAAACATTTCTCACCTGAACTGTCATCTAACTTTAAACTACCTGCCTGGTCTCCAATCTGTGTTATAGCAAAAGAATCAGAATCACACACACCCTCTGCCTGAATTTTGGCAAAAGGATCAGAATCAAACGCCCCTCCTCCCTCCGTTTCGGCAAAAGGATCAGAATCAAACACCCCTCCTCCCTCCGTTTTGGCAAAAGGATCAGAATCAAACGCCCCTCCTCCCTCCGGTTCGGCAAAAGGATCAGAATCAAACGCCCCTCTTCCCTCTGTTTCGGCAAAAGGATCAGAATCAAACGCCCCTCCTCCCTCTGTTTCGGCAAAAGGATCAGAATCAAACGCCGCTCCCCCCTCCGTTTCGGCAAAAGGATCAGAATCAAACGCCCCTCCTCCCTCCGTTTCGGCAAAAGGATCAGAATCAAATGCCCCCCCACCATGCATTTCAGCAAAAGGATCAGAATCAAACACGCCCCCGCCCTGCATTTCACTTATGTTTAGTGCCTCAAACAGACCTTCTTCCTGTGTTTCAGCAAAAGGGTTAGAATCAAACACCCCTCCTCCATGTGTTTCAGTTAGGGTTATCGAATCAAAAGGACCCCCTCCCTGACTTCCAACATCTCCTAACATAAAATCTGCTTGTTTTGGTTCTTGTTCATCTGCAGGTTTCTGGTGTGTCTTTGTTTCAGCACTGCTTCCACTTCCTATGGCATTCTCATGCTCTCCTTCTGCATTTCTAACAACAGGGTAGTCTTCCCGTGGGGGTTCATCCTCAGCACTTGCCCAGCCCCCACCCTGTAGCCCATCTCCCCATTCTTCAGCAGTTTCATATTCAGATCCTGAGCCATCTGGAGACCTGGACCACTTCTCTCTCATATGTATGGAGCAGTCCTCAACCTGTTCACCATACTCATTAGTAAAAATTAGCCCAGGGGTGGACTTTCTGCGGTCTCCCTCACCTGATTTATTTCCCTTTGAATCTGTCAGCCTTGTTTCAGTTTCATCAGCAGTACCACAGTAAAGTTTGGGATTTGTTTGAGAACGGCCAACCCAGCTGCTAACCTCATCCTGTGTGGCTTCACTGTCCTGTGGTGGAGAAGATGTGGTTCTATCTCCAGCCAGCTGTGGACCGTCTGCTTGGGCCCAATGCGTATCTCCAGCTTGATCTCCACTCTCTGCCCCTTCAGGAGCAGCAGTGTTCTCCACACCTGGAGCAACCTCTCCATTGGCTTGACCAAAGTCAGCTGACCAGTCCGCAACAAATCCGCTTTCTTCAGCCTGGCAAGACGCGGGGAATGAGGGGTTAACGTTTGAAGAAGCTAAGAATGACATGTACTGTATAGCGGGGTGCTGAATAGTCTAGTTAAGTTTTAAATTGTATTTTGGTCAATTTAATTACATTGATTCTGGGTAAGAAAGTACAACAAAAAAGTACACATTGAAAGAGATGTGTACTTACAGTCTTGGATGGCTGTGCCTTGAAAACAAAAAATAAGAGCAAGTATTAAGAGCAAGTAAACTCAGCATTTAATATTAACTTCTTGCATTTACATACACAGAAACTTCAACTTCATAAATAAAAATGAACTCACCGACCACGTATCCCAAGGCACAGCAGTCTGGGGGTACAAACAAGTCATGTTAACACATTATGTATTGTTAACACATCAATATGGTTCACAACGCTGGCTAAATTTGTGGTGGTGAGCGCTTCTCCTTTGCCGTGATAATCCATCTACCCCACAGTTGTAGCATATAAAGATGCTGATCAGACAACATGACTGCACAGGTGTGCCTTAGGCTCGCAGCAATAAACGGCCACTCCGACTACATCTCTGATCACATGCAAGTGTTTTTTAGGCTTGTACGCAACCTGCGGTATTGGTGATACACTTTCATCTGGCTGGAAGGTGTCAAAGTCCAGATCAAGAAGAGATTCTCCAGGCCTCTCATTGGGCTGTGGACAAAACATGACAGTTAACAAGCAGTGCTCGTTTTCACAGCCGTTTTTAATTTAGCTTTTGTCATAGTTTTTCTGGACAAAAATGTATTTTAGGTTTAGTCATATTTTAGTGTTCTAAATTGACCAAAGATCACAACATTTCAGTCGCAGTTAGTCACTACAATATAACGTATAACTGACAAGGCATCTTTAAAGTATCTGAACGCACCTTTACCTTTACCTGTAACGCAACATTTATAACAAAAAGATCTGCTCTCAATGAATAATTAATTATATGATAATATCTAGGGGTGTATGATTTGTTTTAATAACAATGACATCCATATCATGATTTGTTGTTGCCGATACGATTCAAGGGCTATATTGGTTCATTTAGAACACAGGTGTCAAACACAAGGGCCGAGGGCCAGATGTGGCCTGCCACACCATTTTATGTGGCCCGCGAAGGTCTGAGAATGATGTGTCAATAATGCAGTTTAGCTTTTTCTTTTGCAAAGTTTTTGTTCTTTCAGTTTGACAGAAAAATGTTCAGAACTTTAATATTATGTGACATAAACAAGATATTGAGAGCATTTGTTTGTTATCAAAAATAAATACTTTGATGTAAGCTTGTCACCTTGACATTCACTTCACTCCTCATTTCTAGGCAAACTATCAATTCTAATAATCAAATGCACGGGCAACAGTGTAATAATATCATGAGGTTATGTTTATATTTATCCATCCTTTTTCCACCACACTAGGGTCGCTGGTATGCTGGAGCCTATCCCAGCTATCTTCAGGCGAGGGGTGGACTGGATATTCATATTCATTCATATTGACAGTTACAAGTCAGAACTTCAATGTGGCTCTCAACGAATACAAGTTTGAGACCCTGATTAGAACGATACGATGCAAAACGATTCAGTAACTTTAAATCGATTCCGTAACCTGTTGGCCAAAAATTTGACTAGTTTGACAGTGAAATAAATGCCTGAGTACTGGATAGTGCAGGTGAAGTTTTCTATAGATCCCATTGTTTTTTGTAAGGGTATCGGGTATCAATTAATTATGGATATGAACAAAGAACAATTAATGGCAAAAGCATTCACATTTTATTTGAATAAAGTGCAACCAACACTTAAGGTTGAATTAACAGGAGGTTAACATGTTCTGCTCTCATTTTCTGCTTATTCTTTTAATAATACAATATTAATATCAAAATAAAATGCAAGCAACATCTCTTCAGGTTGAACTAACAGTAGGTATACTTGCTGCTTTTGCTGTTGTTTTTTGCGCTGCTGATGCAGCAGCAACGTTGCCAGAGGTGACTGGACGTGTGAAATCCCATGGTGCCTTTTTAGGTGGTTGGAGAGATTTGTCCTATGGCCATGGTATTTTACTTCACCTTTACATATCCTGCATACAGCGAGTGACTTATTTAGAACATCTTTGCAAAAGCCAAAGTGTTTCCACACAATGGATCGTAATAGTGGCCTAATTATCGGATATATCTTATTGTGAAGGGCACTCAACAGGCTTTTGTATGTGTCCGCCATCTTGACTAAACAAAACATCAAAGTGGTACGTTGCTCCTTCTATCTTGTGGTTTTCAACAAAAGCGGTTATCTTTTAGTCTAGAAAATGCATCCATTGCTGTCATCACTGAGAAGCTTTTATTCAGCTACAAAAGCTTTATTTCTTAGTATTGATGGAATCGATTGATAGCTTTTAAACAATGTTAGAGAAATATACAGTATGTCATCGAAATCGCAACTTGCTGAACACAGATCGATGTAGCTGGATCATAGGAGTATAAATCAATACATCAATGTAGTGGATGAATCTTTACAGACTACTGTAACCTGGTGTTGTATTATTTTACCTACCTGAAATTAAAACTCATACTTTAATAATGACAACATTATAGGAATGATATGGCACAATACAGTCACTGTATGATCATAAATTAACTCTGCATAAAGCACTAGGCAATGCAATACAATTGTGCTATTTCAATAAAAATTGAAGGAAACAGATTACATCAAAATAATAACAGATTATTGTGCAAATTTTCACTACTCTTCACTTGACCTGTCAGGATGATTCACCAGCAGATGCTGCTTCAAGTTAGTTATGTTTTAGCAGTGACAACTGCTGCACATGGCTTACACAGTCTTGTTCTTGATAGGATTAATGAAATGTGTCCATGTTCTCATCCTACTAGGCGTGGACATATTTTGTTGTGTAACTTGTTACATATTGCAGCATTATACCATTGTAGTATATGGTATAATTTTCACAGCGGAAACTCCAAAATTATTGCATTACAAAGAAAGAAGCTGTGATTGGACCTCCTCTGTAATGCATTCCCTCCCCTGATACCACGTGCAGCTAAAGTAGCTAATTGATCACTGCCGTCTATTATCAGACCAAATTAGGTATGGCTGGATTTAATTTCAGTCAACATTTTTGTTTTGTTTTAATTGGTTGACTAAACACTCATTTTGTCATACTTTTTGTCAACATGCATTTGTTTTGATTAGTTACTGTCTCATTTTGACAAAACTATGACAATAATAATTAATCAATGAAATGAACACTGTTAACATAGTATCATGGCTCATTTGTCCTGAATGGTTCACAGACCTGAGATGGTGACGGTGCAGGTAAGAACTCTCCTCCAAACAGGTCAATGATCTGCTCCTCTTCAACCTCCTTGGAAGGTGTGACTTTGGGGGGAGGAGGCACCGGTGGGCCCTTTTTCATCTGACAATCAAGAAGCACAAGATACGCTTTAGAGACATTTATTGAACATTTCTTCACTGTTTCTGATGCATGTGATTAGTAGCCCCTTTCGTTCTGTTAACACCACTATGAGAGAATCCTGCTCTCTGGCTACAGCACCTCCAAGAACTCAAGGATACTGCAAGTTCCGTCTGCATTCTTTGTACGATTTTTATTTTAGTTCAGTACCTTGCAGCAGTCGTTTAACTGGCAAAACGACAAAAAACTTGTCATGAACATCAGATCTCCGAATCACGTAACAACCAACAATATTATTACCCTCATTATCATTCTTTCTATCTCTACTATGACTACATCCCGTCTATTCCTGCACCCAATGCTTATCTTGCCCGTCCATCACTTTTTCTTTCTTTCTTCTTTCTGTCCCCCTTAAATCTTGTACTGTTTGGTGGCTTGCAAATAAAACCGCAATAAACAAAGAAGTATACCAGACTCACCTGTCGTACAGCAAATCTATTACAGCAAATAAACATACAGTCCACCCATACTGCACGATTAAGCTGTTAAACAGGACAAGTAAAAAAAACACAAACAAGGAGCAACCAATCAAAGCTCTAATAGGAGACGCCACTAAAGGTTGAGCGATGTAACAAGAGGTTCGCTAGCGTCGACACACACAATTAGGATGGAAACAGGACAACAACACAAATTTGTTCTACAACACTGGTTCCCAAACAACAAATGATAGCAATATGACTGAATAACCATAACCATGAACAATGAAACCACACTCTGCAGATGTACCAACCATTTGCTAACACGGAAATCATCCTCTCTATTATTAGAACTAGATACCGCTTAGATTATATGCAGAGCAGGCAAAGGCAGGATGTTTTGATATTAATAAAAGATCATTTGCTTAAACTAGGCCCATTGGACTTATCAAATAACACCTTCGAGGATTTTAGGTCTACATGAAAAGAAGATGAGTGATATTTGATTAAATAGATACCAACAGGTTATTTGTTAACGCTTGGTGAATCACCATTAGCTCCATAATTTATCACAGTTGAGATTATTACTGTCAATTCATTTTTGATTAAACTAGAGAGTGGTGGATTGTTCAAATTTGCCATAACAAGAGGTTAACTAGGAATGAGTGGTACAAACGTTATACGATATAAACAATATAAATGTACCCTATGATGGAGAATTTTAATTATATTACCCTTCGGTATAAGGCATGTTGATGACACAATTAAGCCGTGTCCTGCAAAATTAAGTGTGAAAAACTGCGACAATCCATCAATGCTTGTAGTGCTGTAGCCAGCAGTGAGATTCGACGAGCAAGGGTGGCAATTCTTGTTGCCCCATGGCTCAGGGCCTGTATGTTGGAGATTAAACCCGATGAACAAGAGGGGAGTTTCCCTCCGCCTTTGGGTGGATGATGGGTCCTGACTGTTGTTTGCGCTTAAGCGCCAAAGCACAGTTCTGAACACCCACCTTTTTTGGAGTACCTGAGGAAGTACTGGAAAGTGCTCCCTCCGAGGATCCCCTTGTTCTGCAGGGGGATTCAATGCTCAAGTTGGCAGCAACAGTGAGACCCGAAGAGGCATAAGTGGAACGACTCCCCAGATTTGAACTCCAGCGGTGCTTTATTCAACTTCTGTTCTGATCACAGATTGTCCATGACAAACACCATGTTCATGCATAAGGGTGTCCACGTGCTCCTGGCACCAAGACACCGTGGGCCGAAGTTCAATGATTGAATTTGTGGTCATGTCATCAGACTTGTGGCCATAAGTTTTGGACACTCGGGCCAAGAGAGGGGTAAAGCTGTCAATTAATCGCCACCTTGAGTTGGCTCAGATGGTGAGGAAGGATGCCAGTCAGATCTGGCAGGCCCAAATATGAAGTGAAGGTCTGCGGAGAACGTCTGCAGAGAACTCCGACTTCCGGGAGAGTTTGGGCCGTGTTCCAAGGGAGGCTGAAGAAGAAGTCCTGTCGGGCCTTTCTGGCCCATGGGACTTCAGAGGCAGCTGACAGGTACCGGCAGGCCAAACAATTAGTAGCTTTGGCGGTCACCGAGGCAAAAACTTGTAAGAGGAGTTCAGGGAAGCTATGGTGAATGGCATCGAAGAGATTCTGCACCACCATCCGCTGTCTCACAAGGGAGAAGCAGTACACTGTCAACACCGTGTATGATGCCTGGTAGAGGGAAATATTTGACAATCTCGTGAAACAAATCAAAACGTCTTCCAGTTAGGAAGCAGTGCCGGAGCATTTTGTAGTGGGGTCTCCTATCTATGGAGCTGAGGTTGCCAAGGTGGTCAAGAGACTTCTTGGTGGGAGAACCCCAGGGGTGGATGAGGTCAGTTCGGAGATGCTTAAGGCCGATGAGCGAGGTATGGATGGAACGCGGGATATAGGTGAAGTGGTGCTTAGTCTGCAGTGATGTGGACTTTGCATCTGTCTCTGGGGATGAGAGAGCTCAGCCAAAAGGCAAAGCTGTCAATTTACCAGATTTATCTATGTTCCTACCCTGATCTATGGTCATGAGCTTTGGGTAGTGACCGACAGGACAAGATCGCGTGTACAATCGGCCAAAATGAGTTTTCTCGGCAGGGTGACGGGACTCTTTGTTAGAGAAAAGGTAAGAAGCACTGTCATCCGGAAGAAACTCGTAGTAGAACCGTTGCTCCTCCGCACTGAGAGGAGCCAGATGCGGTGGCTCGAGCATCTGGTCAGGATGCCTCCCTGGGGAGGTGTGCAGGACACGTTCGAGGTACGAGGCCTCGGGAAAGACCCAGGACACATTGAAGAGACGATGTCTCTAAATTGGCCTGGGAACCCCTTGGCATCTGCCTAGAGGAGCAGGATGAAGTAGCCGGGGAGAGGGTACGGGCTTCCCTGCTTAGGGCTGGATCTGGAAACAAGCAACCATAATAAACGAGGGACGACTGTATTCAAACGTATATGCCAGAGAATATATCGTGATTTGGACTATAAAATAATTACCATTTTAATCAGATTAATCAAATTTTGAAATTAATTAGTCTGATTCATCACCATTTGCAACTACGTCTGAAATATGCCAATCTTGACATTTGCCTAGACAAGCTGCTGGCCAGGTGGGGGGAAAATGGGAACCAGAGTTCTAGAATCAGCATATTTCCACACATATTTGTCCAAATGTTTGCGACAAACATGTTAATGATGCTGATGACTCATAGGCTGTCAAAATTAATTGTTGTTAATTGTAAATGTTACTAGTATGACCAGTTAATGCAATTATGAACATGTGACGTTTTCACTCACCATCCAACAGATGAATGTGCAGCAGAGAAGAAAGTTATACAAGTAAAACATTTAGAATCAGAGCCATGCTAGCATGCAAATAGCAGTTTGCTCAAAATGTGTCAGTCCTTAACCAACTCAACATACATCATAATTAGATTCCTTATTCTGCTTTTGGGATTGGAGCAGCATTTCACTTTTCTGTGGATCCCCACACAGATCCAATTGATTGCTTTACCTGTACTGGAGATCTGGGCCGTGGAGGTCCAGGAGAGACAGGTCGGAGCATATGATTGGAACTGGCTTCTGGACTCTCAGGAGGACTCTCTTCTTCTGGTGGCGAAGGTGTCCGAGCGAGTCGCAGTGGCCCAGAATCACTGGAGGACGTACATAAAAAGACATCCAACCTTAACGACAAGAGACTTCCAAAGAATCTTGTGAACATGTCACCCTAACACAGTGGTTCCCAAACTTTGTTTGCAGCGCCCCCCTTTTGGAGATGATTTTCAGCGCCCCTCCACTCGAAAAATATGGTAATAATGAAAAGTGTTCGTGGTAGCTCCGCGCCACTCCTGTCATTACGCCAACCCCCCTTAGTTTGAAAACCACTGCCTTAACAAAACCAGTTACCAGTGATACAATTTGATTGTTTTTGTAAATTCTCACAGAATCAACAGTGACAATACAGAACCTTATAGAACAGTTCTAGTGTCAATGTCTATAAGGTGTTACGCCATTCAGATACACACATAATTAAGTGCAGTATTTACTGTGTTATGATATTATTATACTATATGATATAATATGATATTATAGTATTAAGACCAATGGGTTTGTTTTAACCTTGGTGCTCCTTGGATGGTGAACATTTTGTCAGCGTGTTGTTCACTAAGTTGTGTCATTACTTCATACAGCTGCTTACACACCTGCAGATGAAAAGTAACAACGGGATGATCATATGACCAGAGGAAACAGCTATAAAACAGAATTATGACATTTTATATAAATGGTCGTTCTACAGCTTCACCCTCACCAGAGAAATGTCACGGTGAAATCTGGCCTCTAGGCTTGTCACGCTTTTGAACGTGCTGATGTAGAATCCAACTCGGCTAAACAGCAAAAAAGTTTGAAGTCACAATTTGAACAATCTGTAATTAAATTTGATTGCGGCTACCATACAAATTGTCTTATTCAGAAAAAAAATTAACTTGAAAAATTAGCTCCACGGTCAATCCCATTAATTACTCATCTGGATGTACACAATAAATCAAGCTAGTTGCGCATATTTGTACCAGAGCATCATACTAATTAAATGCACAACATTCCATCCTGCTAAATATTTGTAATGTTGCAACTCTTCATCTTGATTTTCCTTCTCATTATGATGATCATGTCAGGATTATATTTTTTGTTTTTGGCTATGAATAGTACCTCATTTGCAATTTGGGCTAAGTCAGACTTCAGAGTTTGTTAGTCTTTTTGCATATTTCCTTGCATTGTTGAGGTGATGTAGAAATACATTAGATTAGACTGGCCTGTCCCAAAGAGTTGGCAGTTCATCCTGCAGACCAACATTGAGCTCATCAAACACTCGCTGAGCCTTTCTCAGCTCCTCATCTGCCTGCAAAACAAAATCACAACAAATGATATGTAATGGCATATGTAACATCCATTGCTGACTACTTCTTAGCCCCCTACAGAGTTCTTTGTGAGGTTTCTTCCTCAAAGGGAATATTTTTCTTGGCTCCAACGCCAAAGTGCTTGCTGATGTGAGGAACAGTCATCCCTCGCGCCATTGGAGTTCGAACATCGCTCGCTCCCTCACTCTATCAATTTTTTTCAAAAGTTAATTAAAAATGATCACAGTTTCATTGCTGACTACATCCTATTATTAGCCAAACAATTCACATTTCAAGAAAATGTTACATTTCATTGGCCTAAATTAAGCATTTTCAAGAATAAAAATGCTCTAAATAACCTGAAATACAAATACAGTTTAAGGCAATACAAGACATTGATGAACTATAGTCTACACTGGTCACTAGTAACATGCAACATACTTGCTATGTTGATGCTATGCCTCTTTCATTCAAAGGTTATCGAGCTAACCTGCGCTCCTGTAAATAGCTGAAGTGTGAAATAAAACTCAAGAAAAGCTACTGGAGTCGAGTTGATAGTGTCCTCTACGGCTGGTCAAAACCCTAAAGAACTTTTTCTTTGGGTAATATGAGTGTAAAAGTGACTGTAGGGGTGTTATTTCACGTCTGCAGGGCTCTAATAATAAAAAATATATAGTAGTAATAATAAATAGTATCAGAAATAAAGTCATTAATAGTATAATAATAAAGTCATAAAGATGTTTTCTATGCTCTAACTACAAAAGTATTTTTGCAGAAATTCAGTAATTGTGGTCGAGTCTGGAACCAATTAAACATGATAAAGGACTACTGTATATGGAACATGTTTCTGAGCCTGTTCCCTGTGTAAAGTGCCATGAGATAACTTCATCCTTACGATTATGACCTTGCAGGTGCAGCATAATACTGTAGGTGACGTATAATGATGACAGCCTTTTCAACTTGCAGCAAAAGTGCAGACTTAATATTGCCTACAAGTACTTAAATGGTGAAAATCAAAGTAAAATCAAATTTATGATAAATACTGTTCACCATTCTTTTGGCATTTTGTCTTCATGCTTTTTGCTTTTACAAGTAAACAGCCAATAATAGCACCACCTTCCAATAAGTGAAAAAAATCTTGCCATTAATCCATGAAAGCATGAACTGTTGTTTGGTTGCATTGCTTTGGGTTCATTCAAATCTTTCTCCCTTTCCATTTTTTTATGTCATTCATTCCTTTCATTAAAATGTTTAATCTTTCAATAAAGCAGCTAAAAACAGCCTAAAAATACCTTTTAGAGAACAGAAAAGTGGACAGACCTTCAGCATCTTGCGGTCATTTTTCATTCCAGATGCCTGTAGCGTTTCAACATGATGCCGAGCACTGTCAAAGTCAATAAGTTTCCGACTTCTTTTGGCCACACGGTTCTAAAAGACATGAAACTGTCAGTCTTATGTGTAAGTTGTTGTTGACAGTTGTATGGCCAAAGTTGAGTACCTTCAGGTCAGGAAACTGTAGCAGATACTCATCCAGATTCAGCAGTGTAGAGTCCACCAGCTTATTGTGGAAGTTTTCCCACAATGCATCACAATCCTGCAGGAAAACACATTTAGAATATGTACAACATTTTAACTATTCTGCTCAAAACATCAATAACATCAAGTATAAGTCTTTTGGAACTGCACATTTACCTTCCCGATGGTCATGACATCATCTTTTCCATGCCAGTCTAGTTCATAGACCTCATGGAGGGACTGGGTCAGGTTGATTGAGGCCTGCTGCATTCCTGCACAAAAACATCATCAGTCAGCAGATACAGAAGCACGATCATGGTGTTCCAACACAGCACAACACACAACAATGTATGTTTTTAACTTATGTTGGTAAATGCAAAGAGGAAAAGCAAATGGAAAGGACACGCTAACATGGGGGAAAAAAGACGATAACCAAAAAGCAATGGCAAAATGGAAAAAACACAGACAATATGGAATTACAGTACTACATGTGTATATTTCTGTATTATTGCTTATCTTTATCTGGTTCGCATTGCCAGCAGTAAGTAGAGCTTGTTTCCGGTGAACGTTGGCCGCCGCCAAGGCTGCCCTTTTTCACCGATTCTGTTCATAAGCTTCATGAACAGAATTTCTAGGCGCAGTCAAGGTGTTGAGGGAGTCCAGCTTGGTGACCTTAGGATCTCCTCTCTGCTATTTGCAAACGATGTGGTCCTTATGGCCTCATCAGGCTGTGACCTTCAGCGTTTACTGGAGCGGTTTGCAGCTGAGTGTGAAGCTTCTGGGATGAGACTCAGCACCTCCAAATCCGAGGCCATGGTTCTCAGTCGGAAACGGGTGGACTGTACCCTCCGGGTTGGGAGTGAGGTCTTGCCTCAGGTGGAGGAGTTCAAGTATCTCGGGTTCTTGTTCACGAGTGAGGGAAGGTTGGAAGCGTGACATCGACAGACGGATCGGTGCAGCATCTGCAGTAATGCGGTCTCTGTACCGGACCGTTGTAGTGAAGAGAGAGCTGAGCTGGAAGGCAAAGCTCTCTGTTTACCGATCGATCTACGTTCCCACCCTCATCTATGGTCATGAGTTATGGATCATGATCGAAAGAACGAGATTGCGGATACAAGCAGCGGAAATTAGTTTCCTTCGTAGGGTGGCTGGACTCACCCAAAAAGATAGGGTGGGGAGCTCGGCCATCCGGGAGGAGCTCAGAATAGAGCCACTGCTCCTCCACATCGAGAGGAGCCAGTTGAGGTGGCTCGGGCATCTAGTCTGGATGCCTCCTGGGCGCCTCCCTGGTGAGGTGTTTAGGGCATGCCAAGTCGGGAGAAGGACCCCGGGAAGACCTAGGACACGCTGGAGGGACTATGTCTCACAGCTGGCCTGGGAACCCCTTGGTGTCCTTCCAGTGGAGCTGGAAGAGGTCGCCGGGGCCAGGGAAGTATGGACTTCCCTATTGAAGTTGCTGCCCCCGCAACTCGGACCCGGATAAGCGGAAGAAAATGGAATGGAATGGTTATCTTTATATTTCCACGTGTTTTTCCTTTTCATTTTGGCACTCCTGTGATTGCATCCAATAATAAATGAGCATTTCACCTTTGATGGCAGACATGTAGGCCTTCATCTCCCTCTGCAGCCGCGAACCTTCACACTAACACACAAAGGACTTGTTAATATTTCACACAAAGTCTGGTCACCAGAAACCTTTCTTGAGCGAACAAAGTGCAAGACTGTTCAAGCCTTCTCCCATCAAAAATGTGACCTTGCAGCTATAGACGGTTTTGCTTCTAGTGCCACATTCTGAAATGAATGGACATGAACTTTATTTGCCTGGTTAAGACTTACTCACCTCCTGTCTCCTGAAGTTAATGACAACTTGTTCAAACTGTTCATCTTTGGTCTCGTCCGCTTTTCCCAGCTTCTGCAGAACCTGACAAAGGAGGAAATGTTTTATGTTGTCATATTGACCGACATCCAGCAAGAGGTATCCATAAAACCAGAGTGTTTATGAGGTAATGAATGTTAATTTACAATTTTAATGAAAGTGTTTTCATTTTAAGAAATGTATCTCTTGATACATAACCTTGAACAAACCTATATACACTGCTCAAAAAATTAGAGGAACACTTTGAAAAAACAGATCTAAATGGGGGGACAAATTAACTTGAATATCCATCCATTTTCTTCTGCTTATCCCTCTCCCTGGCCACTTCGTCCAGCTCCTCCCAGTGGATCCCGAGAGGTTCCCAGGTCAGCTGAGAGACATAGTCTCTCCAACGTGTCCTGGGTCTTCCCTAAAACCTCCTACCGTTCAGAAGCGCCCTGGGAGGCATCCGGTGGGCATCCTAACCAAATGCCCGAGCCACATCAACTGGCTCCTCTCAATGCGGAGGAGCAGCGGTTCGTCTCCGAGTCTCCCGGATGACAGTGCTTCTCACCCTATCTCTAAGGGAGAGCCCTGCCACCCTGCGGAAAAAACTCATTTCGGCCGCTTGCACCCACGATCTTGTCTTTTCAGTCACTACCCAAAGCTCATGAACATAGGTGAGGGTAGGAAGGTAGATCGACCGATAAATTGAGAGCTTTGCCTTTCAGCTCAGCTCTCTCTTCACCATAACAGACCAATGCAGAGTCCGGATTACTGCAGATGCTGCACTGATCCGTCTGTCGACCTCACGCTCCAACCGTCCCTCACTCGTGAACAAGACCCCGAGATACTTGAACTCCTCCACCTGAGGCAAGACCTCACTCCCAACCCGGAGGGTACAGTCCACCCGTTTCCGACTGAGAACCATGGCCTCGGATTTGGAGGTGCTGAATCTCATCCCAGAAGCTTCACACTCAGCTGCAAACTGCTCCAGTAAACGCTGAAGGTCACAGCCTGATGAGGCCATAAGGACCACATCGTCTGCAAATAGCAGAGACGAGATCCTAAGGTCACCAAGCTGGACTCCCTCAACACCTTGACTGCGCCTAGAAATTCTGTCCATGAAGATTATGAACAGAATCGGTGACAAAGGGCAGCCTTGGCGGAGGCCAACGTTCACCGGAAACAAGCTCGACTTACTGCTGGCAATGCGAACCAGGCTCCTGCTTCGATTGTACAAGGACCGAATGGCACGTAGAAGCGGACCATCAATCCCGTACTCCCGGAGCACCCCCCACAGGACACCACGAGGGACACGGTCGAATGCCTTTTCCAGGTCCACAAAGCACATGTAGACTGGTTGGGCAAACTCCCACATACCCTCGAGTACCCTTGCAAGGGTGTAGAGCTGGTCCAGTGTTCCGCGACCGGGACGAAAACCACATTGCAGCTCCTCTAACCGAGGTTCGACTAACGGTCGTACCCTTCTCTCCAGCACCCTGGAGTAGACTTTCCCAGGAAGGCTGAGGAGTGTGATCCCCCTATAGTTGGAACACACCCTCCGGTCACCCTTTTTAAAAATGGGGACCACCACCCCGGTCTGCCAGTCCAGAGGTACTGTTCCTGACTTCCATGCAATGTTGTAGAGGCGTGTCAACCAACACAGTCCTCCAACATCCAGAGCCTTGAGAAATTCTGAGCGGAACTCGTCTACCCCCGGAGCCTTGCCACTGGGGAGTGATTTGACTACCCCAATTACCTCAGCCACGGTGATAGAACTGTCCACGTACGTATCCTCAGACTCTGCTTCCTCTATGGAAGGCATGTCAGTGGGATTGAGAAGGGCCTCGAAGTATTCCTTCCACCGACCAACTATATCCACAGTCGAGGTCAGCAAGCCCCCGTCCGCACTGTAAACAGTGTGAACTGGGGGCTGCTTCCCCTTTCTGAGGTGTCGGACGGTTTGCCAGAACCTTTTCGAGGTCGACCAAAAGTTGTGCCCCATAGCTTCACCGAACTCCTCCAACACCCGGGTTTTCACCTCAACCACCGCCGAAGCCACGTGCCGCTTGGTCTGCCGGTACCGGCCAGCTGCTTCAGGAGTCCCGCAAGCAATCCATGCTTGATAGGACTCCTTCTTCATCTTGACGGCAGCCCTAATCCCCGGTGTCCACCATCGGGTTCGGGGATGGCCACCATGACTGGTACCGACCACCTTGCGGCCGCAACTACGACTGGCTACCTCAGCAATGGAGGCACGGAATACGGCCCATTCAAACTCAATATCCCGGTCCTCCCTCGAGATGCAGGCGAAGCTCTGCCGGAGATGACAGTTGAAGACTCGACGAACAGGAGACTCTGCCAGACGTTCCCAGCACACCCTCACTACGCGTTTGGGTCTACCAGGTCCCCCCCCATCTAATCCAACTCATCACCAGGTGTAAACAGTTGACAGCTCAGCCCCTCTCTTCACCCGCGTGTCCAGAACATGCGGATGCAGGTCTGATGATACAACCACAAAGTCGAACATCGACCTGCGACCTAGGGTGTCCTGGTGCTAAGTGCACTTATACACATCCTTATGTTCAAACATGGTGTTTGCTATGGACAAACCATGGTTCGCACAGAAGTCCAGCAACAACACACCACATGGGTTCAGATCAGGGAGACAGTTCCTCCCAACCACGCCCCTCTACAGCATACTGTCATTGCCCACATGGCCGTTGAAGTTTCCCAGTAGAACAATGGATCAGCTGGGGTGCTCTCCAGAACCCCTCTGATAGCCTCCAAATAGGCTGTTACTCTGCTGTTTGGCGCGTACGCACAAACAACAGTCAGGACCCTTTCCCCGGCCCGAAGGTGTAGTGAAATAACCCTCACGTTCACCGGGATGACTTCAACACAGAGGCACCAAGCCGGAGGGACTAATACGCCCACACCAACTCGCCAGATCCCGTGTGGCTTTTTGGGCTTGGCCCAGCTGGGCCCCACGGATCATCTGCAGGCCCCCCCCCAGGCCTGGCTCCAGGGTGAGGCCCCGGTATCCCACGTCTGGGCGAGGTGCGGTCACTCATCTTGATCTGTGTAACCATTGTGTGGCAGATAAATATAGTTTTTCATGTTAGCTGCTACAATATTGCTGTAGCTTGGTTAATATACAGGTTGGTTATGCAAATTAAACACTTTTAGCGTTTTCTTTTTTTGTTGTTGTTGAATAGCTGCCTCTTATTTAGTGACATGTTTTGGTTTGGGGTACAAACCTGATTTATGGCTTCAGAAAGCACAGAAAAGGGAAATAAATGTGTGTTCATGTTTCACATAAGAATTGTGGATGATGGCCAAAATTTAAAAAAAAATGCGGATATCCTTTAAGATTGTAAATATGCAATTTGTAATCAAAGCAATTATGCAAGGGGGAGTAAGGCATCTCTCCGTTGTGTGACGTGTGGATGAGCCCAGTATATAACTAACTGATTGTATTAGTCCAGGGTTTCATACTTTTCACTTTCCTTTGTTGTTATTCGGATGTTTGTGCCATATAGAACTGGTCTTACCCGTTGGTAGACAGAACAGTCAGTTTAGTTGTTGATCACGATGTTTTTATGACATCCCTGTACTGACAATACAGTAAAGACGCGTTAAATTTTCATTGATTACACGAAATGTGACTTGACAATATTCTGAGAGAATAGCTGCTGAACTATCGATATCAGTTGATATCAGAATCGGTAATTAAGTGCTGGGCAATATCAACATATCAAGTATGGCAAAACAAACAGTACTCGTGCATCTCTATTCTTTATCAGTATTATTGGTACAATTCTCCGACTCCTTTTTGGACGCATGCAAAAATATTCTGTATTTTATACAGTGTACATTTGGCTGCTCTAGTGACCGTACGTCATCTCGCGAGACAACAGAAAAATGCTGGATGTTTCGTGACATCACAAGGAGTCGACCTGATCCGCACATTAAACACATCATCGATAAATTGTCTTTTTTGTGCCGGACGTGTTGTTTCTCGCCGACCAGTGACGTCACGTGCCTGCCAAAACATGACATTTGAAAGCTGCAGCGGCCCGCAAGGACGTCATCGTCATCGCCTCCTCATCAGATTCTCTCCTTCATCACCTCCAGCCTCTTTATCACCTCCTCCTCGCCCTTACCTTCTCCTGCGCTCTGTTCAGTCTCTTCTGCACATTTTTAGCAAAGATTCCCGTTTTGATATCCGCCATGACGCCGCTCTGACAGACGCGGATTAACACCGACACAGCGACGTGGGGGGAGGGTGCGCGTGTTCGCGCGTGACAGCTACTACCGTGCGCAAGTAAGGGGCGGAGCCTAATGCCATATTGTCTACCGTTTTGTTTTTGTGTGTATTAAATCGAAATAGTCACGTGGCATTCCTGTAGAAAGAGGGGTTGTGTTTTTTACAGAATGATTACCAATATGAACAAACAATGGTCTGCCTCCGCACTCTTTCAGATCACAACGAAGCAAACACAAGTGTTTGAGCAGAATCTGTGAACATCTACATTTGAAAAGGTTCATTAAAGATGCTACGAGTACTGGATGAATCAAATCATTCAAAAGCTGCAATGTTGTTATTCATTGTCACTATTATCAGGAAACTTGCCTGCGATTGATGGATCGATGAGCATCATTAAATGTAGATACATGTTAATACTTTGTTGAGCAGGCCCTTACGGCGATGATATCAAAGTCAGCGTTATGAAATGTAATCCTTAAAACGGCCTGGTTCTCTCTATGTGTGTTGCACCCCCATTACCCTTGTTGTCATTCATTCATTCATTGTACCGCTTATCCTCATTAGGGATGCTGGAGCCTATCCCAGCTGGCTTTGGGCGAGAGGCGGGGTACACCCTGGACCGGTCGCCAGTCAATCGCAGGGCACATATAGACAAACAAACATTCACACTCACATTCATACCGATGGACAATTTAGAGTCGCCAATTAACCTAACATGCATGTTTTTGGAATGTGGGAGGAAACCGGAGTACCCGGAGAAAACCCACACACACACGGGGAGAACATGCAAACTCCAAACAGAGATGCCCAACGGAGATTTGAACCCAGGTCCTCCAGATCTCCTGACTGTGTGGCCAATGTGCTAACCACTCAGCCACCATGCGGCCCCTTGTTGTCATATTAATATGATTTTTAATATGTACCCAGATCGTTGATAACTTTGACAACAAGCACTCTCGGTTTATATTTTGCCACTGGTGCTCCAAGTCCAAGTCATGTGCTTTGTTGGAAATATCTATGTTGCGTTTTATCAGATGCTCATTTACATCGACGTTTGTGCCTTTCAACTTCTTTTCAACTTCTTTCAACTTAAAAGATGATAACCTGTGTGGTGTTGTGCCTGCCATGCAATGGAATGCATGTGTCGATGGCGTCTATATCTTAATCCATCTCCATTGACTGTATAGGAAGTTGGTAATCTGTTGCTTTATTAAAGGAACTTTGTTGAAGAACTCTGGTTTTCCCCAGTAGTGGACTACCCAATCTTTTGACCAGGTGTAATTCGGAGCCCTGTGAGAATCACCTTGTTAATTTGCGCATTCTGATCCATCATATTAATTATATGTTTCATTGCTCAGTCCTATTATCGTTTGCTTCTTTCTGTCCTCAAGAGCGGTCCGCAAGGCAGCATCCATTATCCTCCAATAGTGTTTTGATATCATCCTATATAGCCGTGGTGGCGACTGGCGTGCGCTCTCGAGCCGCATTAGGCTCTTTGCTCGTTTTTATGCAGCCCTTATGAAGGCATGAAAGCATATTCAAGTTTAGTTTTTTTAATGTGCACATGTGCTTTGTTTGGGTTCATTATGGTATATTCGCAAAATTTGCATGCGCATTGAATGAAAATAGCTTTCGTGTAAGTTTCCGGGTCGGATTGCAAACTTTCGAGAAAATAATTAGTCAGATTCGCTCTCAAAATGGCAGGGAAAAAGTGCAAACAAAAATAAACAAAAATATGCGGATGAACCCAGAAAGTTTTTACCAGAGTGGAAAAGCTACTATTTTTTTGTTGATTGTAACAGCAAACCACTCTGCCTTTTGTGTCAGGCGTCTTTATCTCATTCCAAAGCTTCAAATCTTGAGTGACGCTTTAGCTCACTCCATGCAAACATTGACCTGGAATTTCGGAAAGCGACTGAACTTCAAAGTCACAAGAGGGTCACTTTGAAAAATCAGACAGAAAAGCAGATTTTCAAAAAATAATGAAGGATCCAAAGCAAAGCAATGTGTAGGAGGATGGACGGATGCTCATGTTTACGATGTGGCTCTTGGCAGTAACACAGCAAAAATGTGGCTTCTGATCTCTGCCTGGTTGGCCTCCCCTCTCATTGATTTTGCATAATGCTCTATTTTCTTCTATTGGGTTTATAGCTTCCTTCAGAGCAGCACGCAGGGCAGCATTGTCTTTCAATAATGCCTTGATATCATCCTGCAGAACCTTGACATCATTGCATAATGTTCTACTTTCTTTTCAATGGTTCTTAACCTCCTTAAGAGTAGGGCACAAGGCAACTTTTTTATCTCACAACTCCTCAGTTTCTTCTCTTAGTCCTTTGGTATCCCTGTGCAGTGCTCAATTTTCTTCCATAGGATTCATGACATTACCATGGACCTCCATGATCATTTCAATGTGGCTGTCATTTTGTGATAGTACATATTGAATCTGTGATTGCAGATTCTTATAATTGTGCTTTGTTATTGCAAACACCTAAATTGTCGCTCTAGTTGTGCTGCAGTACGCTCCTGTTTCTCATTCATCTTCTTCAAGGGGTGTAATAATGTCCCATATTTGCTCTTGAGAATATTTTATGGGCCGGGAGGTGGGGGAAATCAGTCAATCTTCTTGTCATAGTAATTCAGTAATTGTGAAACATTTTTTTTCACTCAAGGCTTGCAATAATGGTCAATTTTTGCTTATGAGAATATTTTCTTGGCTGAGAAGTGGGCATGGTGGGGGAAACCACACATTCAACTTTTTCTCCAAGGAACGTATGAAGCTGTATTTTCATCCAATGTGTCGTTCTCCTCCTCATCCGACAGTAGAACCGATCGTATTTCATATTTTGAATTCAGGACTGGTATCATTTCGCTATGTGTTTGGCATTGTTGCTAGGCAACCGCTTTGAACCAGTGAGCCAGTTACCTTGACTTGCTGGCAGCTTTCAGCACTTGTAGCTCATTTATTTTAAGGATTTCCTACCTCTCGCCTATGCGTGGCAGAGGTGTGGGGGTCCGTAACCAGCTAGCAACCAGTCGTGATCAGTCAGGAAATCCCCAAAATGGTTCAACTTTCTAGTAGAGCTCGTGCCGTGCACGCCCTCTGCCGTCAACAACAAGGAAGCGGAGGGACATTCGTTTTCTTGCTTCTTCTCTTGAATGTGGTGGGCGCAGGCTTGGCTTGTCTCCAGCAGGGGGCAATAGAGCTCCACGGCTCAGCCAATGGTACGTTTGCTCACTTCAATTAAAAACACTGTCAGAAGTCAGCGAGTTGTGTACAATGTGCAATGATCCATTCATTCATTTTCTACACCGCTTATCCTCATTAGGGTCGCGGGGATGCTGGAGCCTATCCCAGCTGACTTTGGGCGGGAGGCGGGGTACACCCTGGACTGGTCGCCAGTCAATCGCAGGGCACATATAGACAAACAACCAGTCACACTCACATTCATACCGATGGACAATTTAGAGTCACCAATTAACCTAACATGCATGTTTTTGGAATGTGGGAGGAAACCGGAGTACCCGGAGAAAACCCACACACGCACGGGGAGAACATGCAAACTCCACACAGAGATGCCCAACGGAGATTTCAACCCAGGTCTTCCAGATCTCCTGACTGTGTAGCCAATGTGCTAACCACTCAGCCACCGTGCGGCCCTACAAAATAATTATAATGAATATTTTAACAGCGATGCTGCCTCAAAGTAGCCCTGGCAGAGTTACCTGGTTTCATGGTTTCAGCATATTGGGGCTCCCATCCACTTAAGAGCATTCATTGTTGTCGCTTTCGACCAGTTGTCAACATGCAACCGGTATGTGACACCCCACGGGTGGTAAATACGACGCCTTAAAGCTGCTTCTGCTCAGGAGGTTAAGTCTATCGGAGGGCAGATAGATTGTTTTTACTGTCTGGTTTGAGTAATGAGATGCAGAGGTGTCGACTTGGACACATGACTTGGACTTGGAGTCAGACTCAAGTCACAATTTTGATAACTTTGGACCCGACTTGACAATATCATCAGAGACTGGCAACTCGACTTGGACTTTGACATCAATGACTCTAGACTTGACACGGACTTTAGTCCGATGGCTTCAAAATATTTGAGATTGAATGCTTAGCATAAAATGTGTTTCCATTAAAAGTATTCAACTAAAATTATTGTTATTATGTAAGACAACGTATTTTCCCTTTGAACTTGCCTCATTGAACACATTTATTGATGTCAAATCAGGTTTCACCAGCTGTTTCTCCATGTCCGTCTTCCCTAGTTCTGAGCAAAGTCTCTCCACTGGACCACTGAACTCCAGGAACATTTGGAAAGTCATGGCTGCTTATCTATGGCAGATTTAGGGGAGTCGTTCCTGAACTCCTGTTGCCGCAACTCATCCACACATACTGTATGATGGACACCGTGTTTACTGTTACTGGGTCACAATGAATGGTCCGACCACTGTTTCCCGTCAGTGGTCCATTTTCTGTCCAGCCCAGTGCCGTCCCTACACTGTATGGTCCATCATCCATGCTCCAGATTACCTCCAGCGGCTCCATGGCTTTGGGAACATTAATCTCTATCAACAAATTGATCCCTGCTTCAATCTGAGGTAAGGAAAGGATGTTTCAAGTGTGGCCATTTGTTCAGATCCCTTTGTGGTGGTATGTTATGATTGTGTACTGGCATCGATTCCTGTGTATAGGCTCTTGGCAAAGTTATATCCTTCTAGCGCATTGACCAATTGTCTTCAGAAGTAGTCAAGTGAAGCTTGTGCATTAGGTCTTCAGCGCAAAATACTGCCGTGCTGCCTTGGTACAAGAAAGCGTAGGTATGGATGGTTTTACTGCTCCTCTTAGCTTTGACCTGGACTGGCACAATAGATAGTTTGCAGTCCTGTTCTCCAGCCCATGTAAGAGCACTTGAAATAATGGTGTTCTCCATAGATACAATGTTTTTGTGTAGAATGGATGGATGTTGCAGGCCACACTTTAAACAAGAGGTCCTGTTTCAGTGCTCTTTTCGGCAACCATAACAGAGGCAGTTCTCTTTCAATAAATTGATCTTGTCTTTTTATATGCCATCTTTTCCAACTGTTCACTCACTTTCCAGAGTATGTCCTCCTTTCCTGCACGAGCATGTAGCTTTTACTGCACATTGTGGTTCCTTGACATTAATTGATTAATGTTTTTTCTACATGAAATCCACAGTGGTGGCAAAGCTGGTTCCTTTTATTACAGGCTGGGGTTGTGTCCTAGATATGCTCACATTTCTGTTTGATGTAGGTGTGTCACATATATTAAAAACACAGCGTCAGTTGAAATGTTCTCTTCTTTTTCCACAATGTTTGTAATATCAATATATTTGTTGCTTCTCTTGCATTCCTCCTGCAGGTCACACACACGGCTCCACTGGTTTAATGATGTCTGGCATGTTTAATGGTGCTTGAAAAAATCCCAAATGTACTGCACACCGTCTATAGCGTTGCAGCAGCCACACAGGAAGAGACTCTAATCCTGCAGTGCATTCTCGGTTTTAATATACAGTCATGATAGAGCTTTGTCCATGTATACTGAGGCTATTTTGTGCTCCTTCTCATAATGCTCTTTTAATAAAGTCTTTGCACTGTTGAACTTCTTCCTGGTCCAATGTGCTGTGTATACTGTGTACTGCTCCAGGAAGTATAGTCGATCGTTGTTATTAGTGATGTTATTTTTCAACTCAGTTTTCAAAGGCTCTGATGACTGCGTGGTAGTTCAGTTTTGCCATTAAATTTTGGGATTTCACGTTTTGGAAGAGCAGATAAGGATTGCTGTTGTATGAGGAGTGTTTTGTTTCCCCATAATGTCTAGTACACTGTTATATTGTGATCTTGCATTTCCTGTGAACATGTTCTGATGCTGCGTGGGAATGGTGTGGGTGTTTTGAGAAGAGACTGATACACTTGGAACTCAGGGGGATCAGGAATCTGCTGCGTCACACCAGGTGTGTTAGTGATATCAGGGTTTGGAATTATATGTGTGGTTTCATGTGTTTTAATTTTTTTTTAATAGGCAATGATCAAACAAATTCACTGGTGTTGGCCTCAAGTTGATTCTTGACGAGTTCATTCCACCTGAAACCTTTGAGCTGCATTTACTACAAATGCTGTTTTGTGCTTCTATAGCACTGAGTTTTGCCATTTCCTTAGCCCTATCGCTGTCCAGTGTAAAATGTTCTCACCACCTGCGCAGCGTTTCCTCTTCCTCTTCCAATGCATTCTTTTCCTTTAACTGTTGTTGTGCCGCCAAAACTAACAAATTCTCGGTAGCTCTTTTGAGCAAATGAATATGATGTACTTTATTGTTGCAGTTCTCACGTGTGCAATTATTGCCAGGCCAGCGGGAATATCTTTAAATCCCCTTTTTGTGTATGCTGTACTGCCCACCAGTACTATGGCTGGACTTTTGCTTTTATTTTAGTTTTACTCTGGGGTATAAACTATGATGAAGAACATAGTTTTATCCTTATTACAACCTGTCTTGACTGTGCACTTATCCACCTTCTTCAAAGGGTTACAATTTGGTGTGTGCTTTTCCCAATCATCCCCTCCCCCGACAAGAAGGGCATCACTATTGTGCATCATCTACCATACAAGGGTGAGTAATGCCTATCACAAGTATACCTCAGAGTCGTGGCTGTGCAGGTTTGTGTTGTGGGACGTCACGGAAGTCAATGGAGCAGTCTAAAGGGAAAATGTACTTTCTCATTTAAAGCAGGTTATTTGATTCTCCGGCAATCCTGGCGAGTGTGTGCACCCCAGTGTGCTCACACATTACAATACATTTATTATCCATCGCTTTTCCTCCTTTCCTGACCCAGATGACCACTCTCAATGGTGGTGACATTAACCTTGTTCAAGACCCAATTTTAGTTAAATCCTCCACTAAATCGCTCAACTTTTGTGTTTTTGCGAGCCAGTTTGGCCGAAGCGACCTCTGAAAATTCCTTAATTCATCTTATCGAGTATTTTCTTTCTTCTCGTATGTTCACCATACATATTCTCAATTCGACTTTTTTCTTACAGATTACTGGACTGGATGTTGAATTACAACACCAATGGGGCTCAATGGAAACACTCTCATTTCTTAATGAGTGATCCTGATTTTGTTTTAATTTTGGGAGGGAGGTGACAGGTTTCTTCCAGGTGAATGACACTCCGGATGTCTCAAAGGGAACTCTGTAGGAAGCATGAAAAGTATACCTAAAGAGACAAGCAATTTTATTTTCATCCTGACAAAAAAAGGCTGCCAGGAGTCTGGTTCCCAGAGCAGATATTAGAAACCGATGATCAACGTCTTAAAGTCCAGGCTGAGTTTGACCTCCTGTCAAGCTCCAAAGTTAAAACTAAAATGTTCAAGACTAGGCAACACTAGTCCGAGATGGGCATCTAGGCTACTCCTTGCCCATCGGGCCAGATCCGCAGCCATTTCTTGATCGATCCCCAGAATTAGATTACCATTAATGGCGGTGGTCACCAATCCAAAAGTAATAAAAAGTGTATTCTTAGATTTTTATTCAAAGTTGTACACCTCAGAATATTCTTCTGTTGCTTGGAAGGGTCATAACCCCCAGGAGACGCTCACTTAACCCCGAGTCAATTTTATAAACAATATTCAGACCTCAACTGTTTAATGTTTATAATGAATCCATGAATCCTGTTGTATTGGCAAATTGGCCCAAACCCCGTCAGAGGCCAACATATCTCCCTGTAAAAAAAAGGTAAAGATCCCTTGGAGTGTGGCGACTACCATGTCACTTATATAGGTGGCCCTTGCCACAAGTCTTCAACGTGCCTTGCCAGCCTTGATTTCTACAGACTAGACGGGGTTCATGCCCAGACGGAACTCGTCATTTAACACCAGATGACTCCTAAACATAACTGGCTCCCTGACGTGTCCGACGTGGTTGTCTCGTTGGGCACCGAGAAGGTGTTCCATAGGGTCGAATGGGAGTACCTGTGCTATGTGCTATGTGCTATTTCCAAATTTGGTTTTAGCTCTGACTTCCTTAGATGGACAAGACTGCGCTACAATTCCCCAACTGCCCATATCCTCACTGACAGTGTTAGATTGTTGTCTTTTACTCTTCATCATTGCACTAGACATTCTTTTTGCTTTGGCTTTTGAGCTGTTGGCTACAACATCTGGCTCCGGAGTGTGGAGGGATTCGAAGGCATCATCAGGAACGACATCACGAACAAGTTGTCTCTTTGTGCTGATGACCTATTGTACATGCCAGACCTTCTCCATTCCAGTCATTGTGGATGTTTCAACCCAATTTGGTAAATATTCTATAAATGAAATTTGAAATTTGAAGAGTGGGGTTTTCTCTATTGACCCCTGTCTAGGGGGATGCTTGTTTCGATTGGTAGGTTTATTCATCTGCGATTGACTGGCGACCAGTCCAGGGTGTACCCCGCCTCTCGCCCAAAGTCTCCTGGGATAGGCTCCAGCATCCCCGTGACCCTAATGAGGATAAGCGGCATAGAAAATGGATGGATGGATGGGTTTATTCATGACCACATCTTTAAAGGACCTTTTTAGTAGGAATTTTCAGTTCTTGTGGAAAAATGTAAGCTTGATATGGCCCGTTGGTCATTCCTACCCTTCTCTTTAACTGTCAGGGCTAACTGGTTTAGAATTTGGATTCGTCCCAAATTCCTCTACTTGTTCACACATTCCAATATTTATGAGATGGTCCTTTTTTAGGCATGGGATCAGTCTATCATTTTTGTGGCTAAATAAACGTCCTTGTATTAGGAAGATTGTGCTGCATCTCCGTAAGAATCGAGGTGGCCTAGCGCTGTCTAACTCCCTTTAATATTACTGGGCATGTAACATCAATAAGCTTATTCACTGGATTGACGGAGGATCCGGTACTGGCCCATCCTTGGCTTTAACAAAACAACCATCCTCAAAGTTGTCCTTCCAGTCCCTCCTGACCGCACAACTCCTCCATAGGATTCACAATTTCTTTTGGTAATGCTGTTGTTGTCAACTCATTGAAAATGTCAATACAGTTCCGCAAAAACTATGGCTTAAATTAGCCTTCAACTTTTGCTCTGATAGCAAAAAAACACCTGTTCCTACCATCTTAATCGGATGGCACCTTTAGTATCTGGAGAGAGAAAGGATTGCTACACATTAGAGACTTGCACAAAGATAATATGTTTACAGATGTTACCGAACCTGCAGCTAGGGCTGACCTGCCTCCTTGTCACTTTTTTTGTTTTTTCCAAGCCAGTCACTTTGTCCAAGCCACTTACCTGCACTTCCCGAACCACCTGCACGAGTCTTTGATTGACACGCTGCAAGATGTTGTATTTCCACGATTTATAACACCATTGGGTCCCTTAACCACGATCACTTAAACCCCTTGAGTTGGACAATATCGGCATATCAAATACTGGCAAAAAGGCCAATACCGGACATCCCCAATGATTATAATGTTAACAATCACGACGATAATAGGTTACAATAATAATAAAGCTCTACCCTCTCTCTGCCACATTTGCAACAATATGTGTTGACTAACAATTTAACAACATATATATTATTGCGGGGCCGCACGGTGGCTGAGTGGTTAGCACATTGGCCACACAGTCAGGGGATCTGGAAGACCTGGGTTCAAATCTCCGTTGGGCATCTCTGTGTGGAGTTTGCATGTTCTCCCCATGCGTGTGTGGGTTTTCCCCGGGTACTCCGGTTTCCTCCCACATTCCAAAAACATGCATGTTAGCTTAATTGGCGACTCGACTCCAAATTGTCCATTAGAGTGTTGTGAGTATGAATGATTGTTTGTCTATATGTGCCCTGCGATTGACTGGCGACCAGTCCAGGGTGTACCCCGCCTCTCGCCCAAAGTCTGCTGGGATAGGCTCCAGCATCCCTGTGACCCTAATGAGGATAAGCGGTATAGAAAATGGATGGATGGATGGATATATTATTGCTCGTTTGACAACTGTTTCTAATATTTTGACCACCACAGCTACAAGGAAACTCTAAATATTGTGTTGTTCCTGTTGATCAGTCAGTGGAGGGCGACGAAGATGAATAATTAAATCTTAATTTTAACTTTGTTTGCCAGCAGCAATACATTTTTAGTCCAACTCTTGAGTCACACATGAAGATGAGGTGAAGCGCTGTGATGTAACACTTGAATCCCACCAGTAGAGGGTGTATGTGTGTGCGTGTGCGTGCGTGCGTGCGTGCGTGCGTTTGTGTGATCCATCTGCTACAACTTTACTTTCTAAAAATTGCATTCTACACCGACGGAGTCTCCTCCACGTGAGGTGTTGATGATGATGCTCTGACTCATGACGGTGTTCGTGCGTGCGTGCGTGCGTGCGTGTGTGCTTGAGTGAGTGGCATGAATGAATCAGGGACACATCGTGGTCCTCCTCCTCTGTCGTGACATTCATTGAGGAGAAAGTGTGTGTGATGTCACTGACTCACAGGGAAATTCCTCAGCGGAAGGAGGGCGGGATCAAACAAACACACAAGTATAATTAGCGCATCTGAGCGCAGAGACACACAAGACCCTAAGAGGAGACAAGAGCCAGGCTTGACATAAAACCTCAGCTTGAGGCTCAGAGCCGAACCATATCCACACAGACGACCGTGACCTGGATGGGAGCAGATCATCAATCACATCAAAACTGTAGACTTAAGAAGCAGCAACTAGTCCGGAGGACCTGTTGGACTGTAGCAGGTGATCATGTCTTCAGCTTCTCTTCTCACTGTGCTTTGCAGCCTGACCATCATGGTAGATTCTTCTCAGGCAGGATCACTGGTCCCACAGTCAGAAGTACCTCTGGGCCTCCATCGGGGGGCGATGTCCTCTGACTGTCCGTCTTGCACCTTAGCTCAAGTGAGGAAGAACTCATCTTCATTTGGTGTGTCAAGCGACTTGGTGGACGCGGTGAAACGTCACATTCTCAACATGCTGCACCTTAGTGAACGACCCAATCTGACCCAGCCGGTTCCTCGGGCTGCTCTTCTCAACGCCATCAAGAAGTTACATGTTGGCCGTGTGGCCAGCGACGGCAGCGTGGACATCAAAGGCCAGGGCAGGGATCCTGAGGCCTCAGTGTCATCCGAGGTCATCGCGTTCGCAGAGCCGGGTAAGTGCACGCCATTACATGCACGAAAAAAAAACTGGAAGCTGATGCCTGGTGACACTGATACAGCAGGAGCTCAGGCTGTGACAGAATATCAAACAAAAAGATCAGATAAGAGTCAAAAAGTACAAAGTTGAGATGTGTATCGCAACTTCTCAGTTCAGTCAGAAAAATGGCCAAAGTTTGTTGAAGTTCAACAAACAGAATCTTAACTTTGGACTCTTTTCTGATTTGATGTTTTCTTTTGCTTGAAAAGATCAGACAACATTGAAAAATATATTGATTTATCACACTGGACAACTGTGGAGTCGCAGTGTTTATGCAGACCTACCAACCAACTTTGATATTTAAAAAAACCTTTTGTATAAAAGCAACAAAAACATTAATGTACACTGTAAAGACAGGACTTACCAGTATCAACAGTTCAGCATTCCATTCAGTTTTGCATTATGCCTTTTGGTCTGTTTTTCCCATTTTTGCTGTTTTTTTGGGATACATTTAATGTCTATAACGTCCCACATGGCAATAAAAAAACTTTCGACACCCCTGCTTTTATAGCTCTTTGTCACGGTTGAGTGAGTGGCATGGCATCAACTGTGAGCAAACAGTTCTCATCGAGTACTTAGCTTGTTAGTGAGCAATGACTGTTAAAGTGAGAATGAGAGTGTTCTAGTAGCTGGAACCAATCGAGGTCACAGTGTTTTTTTTATTGAAAATGTCAGTCCGAAATTGGAGGACAATGCCTTCACGGAGCTGGGATGTATGCCCTCTGAACGAGTCGTATAAATACTGGAAATAATGTTCGTAGGCCTTGCAGGAAGGAGAGAGCCAGAGTAGCATACGCTGGTGTTTTAACACAAGAGCCATATAGAGAGCATATCCAAGGAACAGGCAGGTCTGGTGCAAATGTAAAAAGTGAACTCCATGACAACATTAATGACGCATTTGATGATAACTGTGTGTTCCAACTGTTACACGCGTGTGTAAAGCTTTTGGTTGCACCGAGGAAGAGACTCTGATGTACTTGTCAGTTGTCAATTAGTGTTAATGTCTTTCCCTGATTTGCTGTTATACACAATTCTACCAGCAGACCGTATCACAATTATATCGGACCAAATCTTGTGAAGTGCACCACTACTAGTATGGTGTTTGCAAAACTGACTCGTTCGCAGACATGCTGTCATTGAGAGCTGATCAGTTCACCTTTTGGGTTAGCTGAGATAGGCTCCTGTACAGGGCAAGTCGGGAGGTCCAGCGTCTCATTTACAGTGTAGAGTCGTGTAGAGCATATCAATAATGTTCCCTATGAAAAAGCTCACCTCATGAGGGGGATCATACAGGCCTGGAAGAATTATTTGTAATTATTTCACAGGGGACGAAAAGACTTTTGTTTTTTTAGCATCTCGGTGTTTGTATTTCTCTTGTTGAAGTCCTCAGTTACAATAGGTGATGCTAACAGGCTGCCTGTCGCTGGGTTTTTTTCACCAGGAGACTCGCTGGACATCTTAAATTTCGACCTTTCCAATGAAGGAAGCAGAGCAGCGATGGTGGAGCAAGCCAATGTTTGGATCTTCCTGAAGTTGTCCAAGGGAATTCGGGCCAAAGGCAAAGTGAAGCTGCAGCTTCATCATGCGGACGGGGACTCCTGCATTTCAGAGAAAATGGTGGACCCGCATCGCAGCGGCTGGCACACGCTTGCCATCCCACGTTCAGTTCAGTCCACACTAGACAGAGGAGAGAGTGGACTTCGTCTCCGACTATCGTGTCCGCTATGTGCCGAGTTTGGCGCCATGCCTGTCCTGCTCCCTCCCGCCAGCAAGCAAGCCAAAGAACAATCCCTCCGGCCCTTCCTCATGGTAGCGCTACGGACCGGAGAAGAAGTCGCTCGGCGCCGCAGCACTCGAAGTTTGGAGTGTGACGGCAAAATTGGCACGTGCTGCAAACAACAGTTTTATGTAAGTTTTAAAGACATTGGTTGGAGCGACTGGATTATCGCTCCTTCTGGTTACCATGCCAACTACTGCGAGGGAGACTGTCCGAACCACATGGCAAGCATTGGCAGCTCCTTCCACTCCACCATCATCAACCAGTACCGCATAAGGGGCTATGGCCCACTCCAGAACATCAAATCCTGCTGCGTTCCCACACAGCTTCGGGCTATGTCTATGCTGTACTACGACGCCGAGCAAAAGATTGTCAAAAAAGATGTACACAACATGATCGTGGATCAATGTGGATGTTCATGAAAAGATACTTCGTCACCACTTGATCCAACGTTCATGTTGACATAAGTCTTTTGACTCTTTTCCACATTGGAAAGAAATAAAGAAAACCAAATAAAAGTAGGAGACTGACAAGCCTGATGGCAATGATGACATATTTGCATTTTTATTTCTACTTTGTGTCAAAGTGTCTTTGGTTGTGTTTGAAAAACAGATGGTCAATGGAATCATGATGATATTGAGCTTGAAACTGGACTATGATGTTCCATTTCAGAAGAAGCCAAAAGTTGGCTTGTGAGGGACTTTGCAATGTTTTTTAAGAAGACGACAACAGAAGTGTCAATGGTAATTGTAAATAATTAAATATGATTTCTATTTCATGTGTGCCTTGTGATTGACAAGAAGTGGACATGTCGGTCAGTTAACCTTTGCAGGCTGAAAAGAAGCCATGATTGGTCACTATGGCAACGGTGTGTTTGTTCACTGACCTACAAACTCATGGCTGAGTCAACATATTGATTTAAGAAACACAAATGACACGAATGCATTGTGTGCACGTTGCACTCTAAAAGACTCTACAATCCACAGAGAAAAAGAAAAAAATGTTAAACATTTCTCGACTATCGTCTGCTAAAAACTAATTACAAATTTTACAAAATCAAAACAAATGAAAACCAAATTTCTTCTAATTTTGACATTATTTTGAATACCCAAGTTAATTAATTTGCTTATTTAAAAAAGTGCTGTAAACAAGTCAAATATTTGCCCCAAATTATATTGTTTAAATCTGGCTGTCTCGTTCGGGCCGAATGGTATTTTTTTTTACATATTGTAAAGGAACTAATTCTGCGGGTTCCTCCAGCGCCAATACTTGCAAACGTACTGCAAACATTATACCCAGTGATGTGCGGTGAGGTTCATGGCTGGTGAGGCACTGACTCCTTTTTTAATGTTAATTAAATTAATTTGTTCATTAAGGAGATGACAAGAAATAAAGATAATAATTCAATTTTGTTCAAATGTTGTTTTCAAGTTTTACCTGAAACACATTTATGTTCTTACTAGAGATGAGTGAGTACATCACTATCTGTATACTATCTGAGTACTATCTGTACTCTGATCTTGGTGGCGTTGAGGTGCAGGTGGTTTGTGTTGGACCGCTTGATGAAGTTCTGCATCATCATCATCCTGTCCCCTTCTGATACAGCTGACGATGGCTGTGTCATCCGTAAACTTTTGTACATGGCAGAGATCAAAGTTGTACTGCAAGTACAACTGTATGTGTACAGGGTAAACAGAAAGAGAAAGAGAACAGTTCCCAGAACTGCTCTTGTGCTACTGGTCACAGTGTCAAACCAGCAGTACTCGCAAGTACTGAGGTATGCCAATCAGGTAGTCTGTGATCCATGGCACCAGGTGTGATCCTATTCCCATTCAAGTCAGTTTGTCTTTGAAGAGCAAAGGCGGAATGGCGTTAGGGTTACGGTAGATACGATCTGCTTCGTCCTACCTTCCTCCTACGTCTTTTGAATTGTGCTCATGTGAAAATATTTTTTAATGTAACTGTGCATCCATCCATCCATTTTCTATGCCGCTTAATCCTCATTAGGGTCACAAGGCTGTATTGGAGACCGTAATACCGGTACCGCGGTCGCTGTACCAGACCGTCATGGTGAATCGAGAGCTGACCCGGAAGGCAAAGCTCTCATTTTACCGGCTGATCTATGTCCCCACCTCATCTATGGTCATGAGCTTTGGGTCATGACCGAAAGAACGAGATTGTGGTACAAGCAGCTGAAATGAGTTTCGTCTGCAGGGTGGCTGGACTCACCCCAAGAGATAGGGTGAGGAGCTTGGCCATCCAGGAGGTGCTCAAAGTAGAGTCGCTGCTTCTTCACAGCCAGTTGAGGTGGCTCAGCCATCTAGTCCGGACGCCTCCCTGGTGAGGTGTTCTGGGCATGCAGACCTAGGACACACTGGAGTGATTATGTCTCACAGCTGGCATGGAAACCCCTTGGTGTCCCCCTGGTGGAGTTGGAACTACTCGAGACTGCTGCCCCCCACGACCCAAATCCAGATAAGCAGAGGAAAATTGAATGGAATGGGTATACTGGAGTCTATCCCATCTGACTTTGAGTGGAAGACCAGGGAAACCCTGGTCTGGTCGGCAGCCAATTACAGGGCACATACATAAACAACACTCACATTCTTACCCATGGGCAATTTAGAGTCACTAATTACCCTAACATGCATACTTTTGGAATGTGTGAGGAAGTCGGACTAGCCGGAGAAAACCCACGGCCGCACGGGGAGAACATGCCAAATCTACACAAGATTTGAACCTTACTGTGCATGTTGATGTAAAACAAAGTGATAGAAGAGAGTCGCCAAACAACACCAGTTGTTTTCGCTGGGGATAAGTAAAGTCTCCAGATCAGTTCAGAACAAAGGAATTAAAAACTTGGGTGAAGGTTTATACTGTAGATTTCTGATTTGCTAATTTCTCTGTCAATCAAAAGGGGATTCTTCCTCAGACAGATCATCCAATAATCATGCAGAAGCCAAGCATCCGGGCTAGCCCACTGCTAATAGAACCCCAGAGATGCTAAGCGTCGGATGGGCGGTACAAAGCCCCCCATTTATCCAATGACAGTTTTGCACAATGGAACCACCCACTCTACGCTTCCCTGTTGATGTCAGTAGACGCGAAGCATCCAACTCATTCATTCATTTTCTGTAACGCTTATCCTCATTAGGGTCACGGGGATGCTGGAGCCTATCCCAGCTGGCTTTTGGGCGAGAGGCGGGGTACACCCTGGACTGGTCGCACGTCAATCGCAGGGCACATATAGACAAACAAGCATTCACACTCACATTTACACTCTAATGGACAATTTAGAGTCGCCAATTAAGCTAACATGCATGTTTTTGGAATGTGGGAGGAAACCGGAGTACCCGGAGAAAGCCCACACACGCACGGGGAGAACATGCAAACTCCACACAGAGATGCCCAACGGAGATTTGAACCCAGGTCTTCCAGATCTCCTGACTGTGTGGCCAATGTGCTAACCACTCAGCCACCGTGCAAGCATCCAACTGTGTAAAAAAATAAAAATAAAAAAAATATTTTAAAAAAAGCACTGCGGGGATGAATGAGAAGGAAGTCGTGTCAGTTATCTGTGATAAGTAGCTGATGATTCTGAACAAAAGGGGGATTTGTTCTAGCGCATATTTAGTCAATGAAATGTACACACAGCAGTACATATTTCACCACTTTTTTGGGGGGAGACATTTTAGGGTAAGCTGAGGTTCCTTTGCAGTCTTAGAGCAATCGTCACTTCTCAGGAGGCTGACGAGCATCCCCTTAACTTGCCTCACAAACACACAGCTGGTGTGCTTGTATGTGTACAAGTGTCTGGAAGCCAAGATGTCTTTAATAGCTGCTTCACACTCCTCACTGTGGTCAATGTTCTTGTCAAACACTCTTCAATTAGCTTCTCCCATCTGATGGAGGCGGTGGTGTTGATGTAATCAGGCCAACCCTGACATATCCCTCCGCCTCCGCACTATTACTTGTACATGTAACTAAAATTAAGCCTTCATTTTGCCATTATAACACTAAGTACTGTAGAGATGAATAAAACAGATCCTTCACCTATCATACGATTACACAAAGCAGATCTAAGTTAAGTAGAACCTTTACCTTTTTTTATTATTACACCAAGTAGATCTATCTAAAGTACATTAAATACGTCATTATTTTATTAAACACTAAACATGTACTTTGAGCAAACAAACTCGCTCCTATTGCTTGCTAAGAGTGAGTGCTACCAGTGTTTTTGTGAAAGGTTGCTAAAGTAGCATGTTTAGAGTAAACAGGGTTACTATTCATTAATATGTATTTATTCCTCATAGCAGAAGTAGTTGCTCTGCGTGTGTTTACTTACCTGTTATATTTTGTGCCGTCAGTTTGTGCCCGATCTTTGATTGTAGTAAGTGTTGATGACCCTCCTTGTTCATTTCACTGCGTGCTGTGTATTGAGATGCTGCGGCATGACCATAAAAAGGCGATTCATGTCGGACGACCTTTCAATGAGGCTGCATTACAACAATTCTGCAAAGATGAGTGGGCCAAAATTCCTCCACGGCGCTGTACATCCTCTTAAACAAATAAGGGTTGTCCAAGCAGTTACTAGATTAGGGGTAATCACTTTTTCACACAGGGCCATGTAGGTTAGGATTTTTTTCTCCCTTAATAATAAAACATTTAATTCAATAACGGTATTCGGTGTTCAGTTGTGTTGTCATTGACTACATTTGTTTAATGATCTGAAACATTTAAGCGTGATAAACATGCAAAATAAAAGCGCTCAGTCAGGCATTCCCAGCTCAGTCTTGCTCATCTAGTGTCTTTGCTACTACTGTAGATTCAAGGGGAGGGCGGACAAATGTGAAAGAGTGCCGCTGGGCGGCGCTGCAGGTTAGAGAGCAGGACTATTTCTACCAAGAGTTCCACTTCCTGGTTGCTTCTCGTTGTCTTTATTTTTCAGTTGTGTCCCACGCTAGTTAAATCTCATGGCGGAAGGCTCGGGAGGCTTTCTTTTAAGGCTGGCGGGACCAGTCGAAGCAGGCAAGAAAACAGTGGGACGACGGTTTGGCATAAACTGAATAGTGAATGGAGCAGAATGATAGTTAATGGGGGGGAGTATTCGGAGGATGATGAGATGGGCGACATGGATGTAGGTAATGGATTACCAGGGGGAGGAGGAAGGAAAAGCGGTGGGAGTTTGTCGGGGAGTAGCAAAAGGGCATTAGAAGACGAGGGAATCGGTGCAATGGTAAGGAAGAAAGTGCTGCAGCATAAAGAGGAGTTTAAAATTCTATTTAAGTTTAAAGAAGGACATGATCTAAAAAGGGTCAGCCCTATCAGTCTGACTACATATCTAAAACATTCGATTGGGGAGATAGAACTGGCAAAGGTGTTGTGGGATGGGTGTTTACTCGTCAAATGTACTGATGGGGAGCAAATGAATAAAGCAATGAAGATGAAATATATATGTAAAGTTGCAGTGGCAGAGAGGAAAAGGGTTGGGGAAATGCGAGGAGCAAGAGGGGTGATTTCCCATATCCCTGTGGGAGAAAATCTTGAGGAGTTGAAAAAGCAGATGACTGGTGGCAATATTGTGGCAGCTAAACGTCTCCAAGCCTTTTGTGAGGGGCGTAGGGTGGAAAGTGAAAGCATCTTGTTAACATTTAAAGATGACACATCACCCACGGGAGTAATGATTGGGTTTCTGAGCTTTAGTGTAAGGCCATTTGTACCACCTCCTCTCAGATGTTATAAGTGTCAGCGTTACGGACACATTGCTGGTGCATGTAAAAGCAAACAGGGGTGTGCAAGATGTGGAGGGGAACACTCTTATGGGGAGTGTGATGTAAATATTAAGGTCAAGTGTTAACTGTGGGGTGGGCCATACTGCAGCTTACGGTGGGTGCCCAGTTAGAAAACAGGCAACTGAAATTCAACAGGTGAGAACAGAGCAAAAGGTGTCATATTCAGAAGCGGTTAAAATACATAGTAGGCAAAGAGGACAACAAGCAACACACATAGATAAGGTAAGGACGGTAGCGGCAGTTCAGCATCCTCATCAATTACAGATAGGAGTTTCAGTAGATAAACTAGTGCTGTTTATGACTTATGTGATTAACTGTACAGAGCAGGTAAAAACAAAAACAGACAAAATTAAAATTGTAGTAAAAGCAGCGGCAAAGTTCTTTAACATGAATGATTTATCGTGGGAAAAAATCCAATCAGAATTAAGCCAGGAAGAGACCCCAGTTGAGATCACTCACCGCCAAAGGTTGTGATGTTTGTTGTGCAATGGAATGCAAGAAGTTTAATTTCGAATGGACAAGAATTTAAAGGTTTTATTAATGGATTAGAGGACAAACCAGATGTAATTTGTGTGCAAGAGACATGGCTGAAGCCTAGTTTAGAGTTTATTATAGCAGGGTATATAACAGTACGCCAAGATAGGCACTGTGGGAAGGGAGGAGGTTGTGCTATTTTTATTCAACAAGGATTAAGATATAGACAATTAAGTACAATACAAGATTTAGAGGTAGTAGTAGTTGAGGTATGGGTAAGGAAGACAAGCATAACATTGATATATTTTTATAATCCATGTAAAAGGTTGGATAAAGCTAAATTAGAAGCTATGGTGGAGCGTTGGGGGGAACATGTTATATGGTGTGGGGACTTTAATGCACATAGCACTTTATGGGGACAGGAGAATGATAGTAATGGAGAGGTTATAGAAGAGATTTTAGATGAAAAGGAATTGGTCTGCTTAAATGATGGGATGGGAACAAGAGTAAACCTGACCAAAGGAACAGAATCAGCTTTGGACCTGACTCTAGTGTCACAAAATTTAGCAGGAAGGGTTAATTGGAAGGTGTTTAGGCAGAATACAATAGGAAGTGATCATTATCCAATATTTATAGACGTGGCATTAGAAAAGGGTGGTAAAAAGGGAACAAATATAGAAAGATGGAATTTCAAAAAAGCCGATTGGTGCAAATTCTCGGCTATTGCAGAAGAAAAACTACAACAGGTTAAATTAGAAAAAGGAACTTAGTGCAGAGATTGGTAAGGCTATGTTAGAAGCAGCACAGGTAACAATACCAAAGATTAAGGGTAGTACAAAGAGAAGCATTGTTCCATGGTGGACAGATGAATGCTCAAAAGCAGTTAAAGATAAGAATAAGGCGTTTCTAAGATTTTGAAGAAATCCCACAATTTTGAACATTTAATTGAGTATAAACGGTTGCAGGGTGTAGCCCGAAGGAAAATTAAAAAGACAAAAAAAGAATATTGGGAAGAGTATTGTGATACAGTTGGGAGAAATACAATTAGTCATGTCTTAATACATTGGAAGCAGTATCAGCAGAAGAGAAGGCTGTTGAAGAGTAAATTCAAGTAAGAGAAGATAAGATACAATATTGCCAATATATTACAGTTAGACTCGGGGCATGTTTTATACAGATATATATTTTTGTTCCTAAAGACAACGGGGTTAATAAATAGAATATAGAACTAAATAAATTCTGTTCCACACTCCTATTCGGTAGGTGGCGGTAATGCACACCTAAAAGCTGTTTGCCAACCGCCAAATAAACAACAGAAGAAGAAGAAGAAGTTAAATCTCATACAAAAGGCACGTTAGTGGAGTACGTGTGCATCCGAATTGCACACATGGATCAAACCCCCACCAGAATTAACTGGAACGGGCGGTTTCCCTCACCATCTTCCGGCTGGCCTCAAACGCCAAACGGAGGTTCCGTACATCGAGGACGTCGGGGCTGTTCCCCAACGGGCCCGGTTAGCAGAGGGAGATGCTCCGGAGTTTCTCCTGCCGGGGAGCACCGACGCTGGGGGGGGACTTTCAGGCGACCTCTGGGCTTCAATCCCACCTTGCAGGTAAACAACACCTTCTTTGTTTATATTATTGGATTTGGTTCATGCCATTCAAAAAACGTTTGTGTGTTTCTCAAAATAGGTTATGAGATTATGTTAGGATAGTAAACCCAAAGTGACGTGTTGCATTCAGGGCTGTTCACCAATTTAGAACTTCCCATCTGAACCACAACCTTGATGAATCTGCCTTAATTTGACACAAATTGCCATAAAATGCATTGTCGTGCGTTATTTACAGTCGAATGACCCAGTGGAGAAATATTTTAGTGCATCTATGCTGGAGGACCCCTGGGAGGCACCACACACCCTCAACACGTGACATCCGCAACCGGAAACAGCTGATATGTGTACGTTTTGTGTGAAAATAAACATTAACTTTTGTATATGAATGAGTTGCGTACTTTATTTTGAATGTATTGATTGTGTTGTGGTGACCAATAATTTAGCTGAAACAAGCAGGAGTTGCGCCTGGTGGGATGACGTCACTTCCGTTTCCGGGGTTGTATGTGTACTGTGTTTGTTTACCCTAAGTAAATTGATTCAACTCATCCTGGACTCCTCTCTCGTTTCGAACCACATCTCCACATTGTAACACATACTATAAACTACACAAAGCTAAATGCTTCTCTAATCTTACAAAAGCACAACAAAAAGCTTTTATTCGCGTGGTTCGTTCGACCCGGATGTGACCGACGGAGAACTTCCGTGCTCCGGCCCGCTGAGCTGGCTGTTCAGCACCGTGTCTTCTGCACACGATGACGGACTGGGCGTCCTCGGGTGGCTTTGGGTTGATCTCCGTGCTTCTGCTGCTCTCTGCTTGTCCTCGCTCGGCCGCTTGGGACGCGGATTTGGAGCTTCTCGACCTCGTAGAGGAGATCCCGCAGACCTTCTATCACTTTCTGTCGGTGGAGCAGGTTCGTACCACTTCACTGGTCTCCATGGTAACAAATGAGCGGCGCTTGCCTCTGATGGAACCTTCACGACGAGATCACTGCGCTCCTTTTTCACAGTCCAGTTTCGCTGGCCATTTTTCAAACATCACGCTATCTACATGATGCACATGTACACACTGCTTGTGTGTGTTCAGGACGCCTCGGCAGCAGAAATCAAGAAAGCGTATCGTCGCTTGACTCTCGTTTTGCATCCCGACAAGAACAAAGATGCAAATGCAGAAAGCCAATTTCGTCAGGTGAAGATATGACATCACACAACTTAACCTGAAACCAGTTGAAAATAACCTTTTTGTTTACTTTGAAGCTGGTGGCCATTTATGAAGTACTGAAAGACGAAGAGCGACGGCGCAGGTGAGCAGAATGCCAATCACAGTGCACACAAAAGCAAACCTTTCCGTGAACCCTGACCTTTCCCGCTGCTGTGCAGGTACGATGACATCCTTTTGAATGGACTTCCTGATTGGCGGCAGCCGGTCTTCTACTACCGACGTGTGAGGAAGATGGGTAACAGCGAGTTGGCCTTCCTTCTGTTTCTCATTCTCACTGTGGGACACTATGCCGTCATTTGGTCAATTTACCTGGAAAAACAGCTGGTAAGTCTGCCAATCAGAACCGAGTGCAGGAAGTTGGTTATGTGACCTCATGTTTGCAGGATGAGCTGTTGAGTAAAAAGAAGAAGGACAAGAAAAAGAAGATCAACTCCAAGCTGGCAGAGGAACCCAAATGGACCGCGCCGGACTGCCCCGACAGGTACTCGTTTGACGCCAATCCTACGGTACATGAACCTCTTGTCTTATTGCATTTGGTCTTTGCAGGGCCCAGGAACGTCCCCACTGGCAGGACATTCTTCCTCTGAAAGTCAGCATGTGGATATACCTGTCAATCAAACACGCACCGCAGACCCTGCAGGTACACTTCCAGTCTATGGGGTCCCAGTCATGGCGTTGAGGTGACTTTTTTTGGAAGGTTCGGTTTGTATGTTCAGGAGGTCCAACAGTACTACAAAGACTACCAGCAGATGAAGAAGCAGCAGCGGGAAGAGGAAGAAGAGGAAGACGCTCAACAGGAAGTTATGACCAGTAAATATAAATCTCTTTGTATTATTCCTTCCATGTTTAAACTCAGGACCTACCACTTCCTGTTTATACTTCCAGGAGAGAAGAAGCCAAAGTGGAAAAAAACAAAGATGGACTTTCCTGTGTATGTTCCATCAGCGGATGAGCTGAACTCACAAAGTTACCAGCAGACGGGATCCATTGAGGAAGTAGAAGACCAGGTGGATGAATGGTTGCAGGACCAGAGGCCTGCCAGAAAGAAGGTAGCACCAAAATAAAAATCAAGATTTATTATTACCCAATTTTTTTATTCACATCAAAGCTAATGGCTAAAATACAGTGCTATACGTTTTTGTTAGGCTTCAGGATGGAGCGAGGAAGATGTCAGCCTCCTCAGCAGATTGATGGGCAAATTTCCAGGAGGAACACCGGGTCGCTGGGAGAAAATCGCGCACGAGATGGGAAGATCTGTGCCTGAAGTAAGCTGTTTTAAAGCTGCATTAAGACAACATTACGTGCTTGTGTTCTTGTTAGGGCTGTCCATCCATCCATCCATCCATTTTCTTCCGCTTATCCGAGGTCAGGTCACGGGGGAAGCAGCCTAAGCAGGGAAGCCCAGACTTCCCCCTCCCCGCCTATTCCGTGTCCAGCTCCTCCGGGCGGAACCCAAGGCGTTTACAGGCCAGTTGAGAGACACAGTCTCTCCAACGTGTCCTGCGCCTTCCCCAGGACCTCCTACCGGTTGGACGTGCCCTGAACACCTCCCCAGGGAGGTGTCCGGGAAGCATCCTAACCAGATGCCCGAGCCACTTTATCTGGCTCCTCTCAATAGGAGGAGCCTTGGCAGTCAAGCCATTAAAATATTTAATCACAATTAGTTGCATTTTCCTTAGTAACTCACAATTAATCATGGAAATACAGTATCTAATAATAAGTAGGAATGTAAATCGCTTTGTGGTAAACAATTCGATACTCGGCTAGATACACAGATTAAGATACTTTTTAAAAACACAACACTTTGATACTTTTGTATACAGTGTACTAATGATATGATGCAATGGTTAAATTTATTGATGTTGACATTAATCTATGCCAATTCTATAAAATGGTCATTTTTACAGTATGTAAGGCTGGGCCCCCAACTACCTGGTTGCGTTTGGGCGCAATGATTTAAAAAATACAAAATAATTTGTATTTAATAATTAATATTTATTAATATTTACATCATGTTGTATGTAAAGGTATATCGAGTTTGGAAATATGGACCATTATTTTATTCATAAAATAACATAGAAACCTCACAGCTTTTGCACGCATATGTATATACCGTATGTGAAGGATGCTGAGGTTTGAATTGCCAGGCAGGAGGCCTAAAGGAAGACCAAAGAGGAGGTTTATGGATGTAGTGAAAGAGGACATGAAGGTAGTTGGCGCAAGAGAAGAGGATACAGAAGACAGAGTTAGATGGAGGCAATTGATTTGCTGTGGCGACCCCTAAAGGGATAAGCCGACAGGAAAAGAAGAAGATGTATATACAGTATCTCAGTGGCAGCTGCTGGTAATTCAAGGAGGGGAAGCTCATTTTTTTCCACCCGACATCATAAACGTTCCTAGTAGTTTTTACCAAAGACAAAGTTGCTGGGCATCGGTATAGAGCTCCGGATCAGTTCAGAACAACGGAATGAAAAACTCAAACTCCGAGCTTCTGATGGGCTGGTCTAAAGCCCAGCATTTATCCAATGACAGTCCAGTTTTGCGTAGTGGAACAATCCACTTTACGCTTCCCCTTCAAAGTTAGTAGATGCTCAGTTTCCGACTGTGCTCAGCCGTGACTTATTCACAGCTTAGTTATCTGTAATAAGTAGGGATGTAAATATCTTTGTGCTAAACATTTTGATACGCAACTTCGATAGCTACATAAAATGTTATGTGGAGGGATGTCAATTTCGGAAATATGGGCCAGTATTTTATTTTAAAAATATATACATTTAATAATCCTTCAGTTTTTGCATGATTAGTACGAGCGGCAACTTGTCCCACATTGTTCAACAGACCTTGAACGCGCTTTGTCCTACACTGCACAGATTTTTCTTTGACCTTATATTTGGTCCCACATGCTGATACTACTGTATGTGGGAATGCACAAAGCTAATATTTGATTACCTTGTTGAGTGCTAATGTGCGTATTTGTGTTGTGCACCTCTCTGAAAAACAATCTGCGGGCTCGTACTAGTGGATGGTGGCTCTGCATTCAGTTCCTGCTTTTAATTTGAAGTTGTTCCTGCGATACTTTTACACAATACATTATGAGATAAATACCCTAATGAGGATAAGCGGCATAGAAAATGAATGAATAATGAGATAAATTAGATATATATAGCTATAATGTACGCATGTTTTGCTAATGTGTTGAAATTCTTTTCTGGTGACTAGCTAGTGCGATGCTCATGCCAGCGCTGCTAAAGCTATTTAAATCCATTACCTTTACAGCCATGATCACATTGACACAAACTTCCAAATAGCTGTTCTTGGCTATGCCTGCAAGTAAGAGAGACAGCTAAAAATGACTTGTTTGTTGGGACACTCGTATTCCAAGGTACCACTGTATAAATGATAATTGAAAAAATATATATTGGCAGTGCACTACTTTCTTTCTGGCTGTCGACGTACATATTCCTTGACGACTCAACTCAGCAACAGTACATACAAATAACTTCGGTCTTGTTGCGAAGGCCATCTGCCAGGGCTTTGAAGCTGAATTTACCATTCAAAATACTTTTCTTTGTCCATTTCTCCTCAATATTTGTTCACATCCACTGCTGCGTTTCCTCAAACTACGGTGTGGCCCGAGGCTTAAACAGGACATGGACACATTAATCACGCTTTAAAAAAATAGTACCCCTAAAGGAAACATGTTAACTTCGACAGCCCTAGTTCTGGATGAAAATGTTGTAGAACCATGTGCCCTGCGATTGACTGGCGACCAGTCCAGGGTGTACCCCGGCTCTCGCCCAAAGCCAGCTGGGATAGGCTCCAGCATCCCCGCAACCCTAATGAGGATAAGCGGCATGAAAAATGAATGAATGAATGTTGGAGAACCACAAGTACAAGAAACCTGGTCAACAATTGAACCCAACTTGTTTCCTTCAGGTGACCACCAAAGTCAAACAGGTTAAAGACAATGTCAGCACAGGTAAACACACCTGTATTCTCCTTTCTGCCTTCTGGAGGTGTTGTTTTTAGTAATTGTCTTTCTCTGGTGGTGCAGGTTTGGTGAAGCTGTCTGAGTTGAAGGGGCACCCTCTTCCGATAAGGTCACTTCCTGTTTCTGACTGTGTAATGACACAAAGCGTGGGTGTGGCGGGTGAAGAGCATCTTGAGGAATTGATTTCGGCAGCCAAGCGGAGAAACAGGAAAACCTTGGTTGCAGCAGATGGAGGAGAGGTCCGGGTCAAGGCTCGGCGACAGAAAGACTTCCACCCTGAGGAGGTAGATGAGGAAGAGGCAGAGCCCCAGGAGAACAAAGCAGACATGATGGTGTGGACTCAGAGCCAGCAGAAGCTGCTGGAACTCGCCCTGCAACAGTTCCCCAGAGGAACTGCAGAACGCTGGGACCGTATCGCCAAAATGGTCCCAGGGAAAAGCAAGGTGAGCAACAGGTTTTGTCTAAAACTGGAATATTCATTTCTGCAAACATGTTGGAAGTGATGACACAATTTTAGATAAATGTCGTCATCATGATGTGACATATCCTAGTAGTAGTAGAAGAGAGATAAAAGCAACGTCTGCAGGATAACATAAGTTTCTGTGTTGCATTTAGGAGGGCTGCATTGTTCGTTACAAGATGTTGGCAGAACTTGTCCAGAAAAGGAAACAAGCTAAGAGTTGATGAAGCCAAACTCCGCCCCCCACTGTGATTTGCTACTGCCCTTTCATCAAGTGGCTCCTGTTGGGAAGATTGTGTTTTTGCTTTTCACATGACTCTGACCTCATTGCTTTATGTGCCTTATCTTTTCAGCATGCCAGTCTCTTCATTTCCACTAATAAAGATATTTATTCTCAAATCATTGGTTATCTTACTGCATGGGCTGCACAGTGGTCGAGAAGGTAGCACATTGGCCAGGAGATTCAGTCAGGAGATTCAAGGTTTGAATCTGCTTTTGCATCTCTGTGTGGAGTTTGCGTGTTCTCCCCGTGCGGTTTTCTCCGGGTACTCCGGTTTCCTTCCACATTTCAAAAACATGCATGTTAGGTTAATTGGCGATTCTAAATTGTCCATAGGTATGAATGTGAGTGTGAATGTTTGTCTATATGTGCCCTGCGATTAACTGGCGACCAGTCCAGGGTGTACCCCGCCTCTCGCCCAAAGTCTGCTGGGATAGGCTCCAGCATCCCCGTGACCCTAATGAGGATAAGCGGCACAGAAAATGGGTGGTGATCCCCTCCGTGAATCACCACCTTACCGCGGTGGAGGGGTTTGAGTGCCCGAGTGATCCTAGGAGCTATGTTGTCGGGGGCTTTATGCCCCTGGTAGGGTCTCGGCGACCAAATCTGGTTCTTGGGACATGGAATGTCACTTCTCTGGTGGGGAAGGAGCCCGAGCTTGTGAAAGAGGCGGAGAGATTTCGACTAGATATAGTCGGACTCACCTCAACCCACAGTTTAGGCTCTGGAACCAAATTCCTTGAGAGGGGCTGGACCTTGTTCTTCTCTGGAGTTGCCGCAAGGGAGAGGCGGCGAGCTGGTGTGGGCTTATTGTTAGCCCCCCGGCTTGGTGCCTCTGTGTTGGAGTCATCCCCAGTAAACGAGAGGGTTACTTCCCTACGCCTTAGGGCTGGGGAAAGGGTCCTGACTGTGGTTTGTGCCTATGCGCCGAACGGCAGTTCAGAGTACCCAGCCTTCTTGGAGTCTATCAGAGGGGTGCTGGAGAGCACCCCAGCTGGTGACTCCATAGTTCTACTGGGAGACTTCAACGCCCATGTGGGCAATGACAGTGTGACTTGGAGGGGCGTGGTTGGGAGGAACGGCCTCCCTGACCTGAACCCGTGCGGTGTGTTGTTGCTGGACTTCTGTGCGAATTACAGTTTGTCCATAACGAACACCATGTTCGAACATAAGGATGCCCATAAGTGCACTTGGCACCAGGACACCCTAGGTCGCAGGTCTATGATCGACTTTGTGGTCGTATCATCAGACCTGCGTCCGTATGTTCTGGACACGCGGGTGAAGAGAGGGGCTGAGCTGTCAACTGACCACCACCTGGTGATGAGTTGGATTAGATGGCGGGGAAGGATGCCGGACAGACCTGGCAGACCCAAACGCGTAGTGAGGGTGTGCTGGGAACGTCTGGCAGAATCTCCCGTTCGTCGAGTCTTCAACTCTCATCTCCGGCAGAGCTTCGCCTGCATTTCGAGGGAGGACCGGGATATTGAGTCCGAATGGGCCGTATTCCGTGCCTCTATTGCTGAGGCAGCCAGTTGTGGTTGCGGCCGCAAGGTGGTCGGTGCCAGTCGTGGTGGCAAGCCCCGAACCCGATGGTGGACACCGGGGGTTAGGGCTGCCGTCAAGCTGAAAAAGGAGTCCTATCGAGCATGGATGGCTTGCGGGACTCCCGAAGCAGCTGACAGGTACCGGCAGGCCAAGCGGCACGCGGCTTCGGCGGTGGTCGAGGCAAAAACTCGGGTGTGGGAGGAGTTCGGTGAGGCTATGGAGCACGACTTTCGGTCGGCCTCGAAGAGGTTCTGGCAAACCGTCCGACACCTCAGAAAGGGGAAGCAGCCCCCAGTTCACACTGTTTACAGTGCGGACGGGGGCTTGCTGACCACGACTGTGGATATAGTTGGTCGGTGGAAGGAATACTTCGAGGCCCTTCTCAATCCCACTGACATGCCTTCCATAGAGGAAGCAGAGTCTGAGGATACGTACGTGGACAGTTCTATCACCGTGGCTGAGGTAATTGGGGTAGTCAAATCACTCCCCAGTGGCAAGGCTCCGGGGGTAGACGAGTTCCGCTCAGAATTTCTCAAGGCTCTGGATGTTGGAGGACTGTGTTGGTTGACACGCCTCTACAACATTGCATGGAAGTCAGGAACAGTACCTCTGGACTGGCAGACCGGGGTGGTGGTCCCCATTTTTAAAAAGGGTGACCGGAGGGTGTGTTCCAACTATAGGGGGATCACACTCCTCAGCCTTCCTGGGAAAGTCTACTCCAGGGTGCTGGAGAGAAGGGTACGACCGTTAGTCGAACCTCGGTTAGAGGAGCTGCAATGTGGTTTTCGTCCCGGTCGCGGAACACTGGACCAGCTCTACACCCTTGCAAGGGTACTCGAGGGTATGTGGGAGTTTGCCCAACCAGTCTACATGTGCTTTGTAGACCTGGAAAAGGCATTCGACCGTGTCCCTCGTGGTGTCCTGTGGGGGGTGCTCCGGGAGTACGGGATTGATGGTCCGCTTCTACGTGCCATTCGGTCCTTGTACAATCGAAGCAGGAGCCTGGTTCGCATTGCCAGCAGTAAGTCGAGCTTGTTTCCGGTGAACGTTGGCCTCCGCCAAGGCTGCCCTTTGTCACCGATTCTGTTCATAATCTTCATGGACAGAATTTCTAGGCGCAGTCAAGGTGTTGAGGGAGTCCAGCTTGGTGACCTTAGGATCTCGTCTCTGCTATTTGCAGACGATGTGGTCCTTATGGCCTCATCAGGCTGTGACCTTCAGCGTTTACTGGAGCGGTTTGCAGCTGAGTGTGAAGCTTCTGGGATGAGACTCAGCACCTCCAAATCCGAGGCCATGGTTCTCAGTCGGAAACGGGTGGACTGTACCCTCCGGGTTGGGAGTGAGGTCTTGCCTCAGGTGGAGGAGTTCAAGTATCTCGGGTTCTTGTTCACGAGTGAGGGAAGGTTGGAGCGTGAGATCGACAGACGGATCGGTGCAGCATCTGCAGTAATGCGGTCGCTGTACCGGACCGTCGTGGTGAAGAGAGAGCTGAGCCGGAAGGCAAAGCTCTCTGTTTACCGATCGATCTACGTTCCCACCCTCACCTATGGTCATGAGTTATGGGTCATGACCGAAAGAATGAGATCGCGGATACAAGCGGCGGAAATGAGTTTCCTTCGTAGGGTGGCTGGACTCACCCTAAGAGATAGGGTGAGGAGCTCGGCCATCCGGGAGGAGCTCAGAGTAGAGCCGCTGCTCCTTCACATCGAGAGGAGCCAGTTGAGGTGGCTCGGGCATCTAGTCCGGATGCCTCCCGGGCGCCTCCCTGGTGAGGTGTTTCGGGCATGCCCAGTCGGGAGAAGGCCCCCGGGAAGACCTAGGACACGCTGGAGGGACTATGTCTCACAGCTGGCCTGGGAACGCCTTGGTGTCCTCCCGATGGAGCTGGAAGAGGTCGCTGGGGACCGGGAAGTCTGAACTTCCCTACTGAAGCTGCTGCCCCCGCGACCCGGACCCGGATAAGCGGTGGAAAATGGATGGATGGATGGCACAGAAAATGAATGAACGTTACTGCACTCCTTTGGAAGCGTGTACCACATGATGGGTGACCGCTTCGAATGTCACTGATCTGTCATGACATGTTTGATTGACAGCTTCAGACTTCTTTCAGGGGCTGAGTTAAACCAACCCAAAACAAGAGTCTATGCTTAATAGGTTGCACAAAGCCCAACCCAGGGTGAGTTGACATGTTTAATCGAGCCAGGTGAAGCCAATCCCGGATCAGTACGCATGCGCAGTTTCTCATTTAAATACAAGTGGGTATTGACTGATGAATAATTGCAACATAAAATCCTTTATCTACGATGACTGACATTAATGATGACAGTGGGCATTGGAATAACTATTGGTTTCCATTTATGGTGACTACTGACTGAGAGGGGATGAGATGAAATCATGGTAAGTTGTGTTACACACCCCTTTTCTGGGCAACCGCGTCATAGGTCATTTGAGCCAAGAGCCTAGTTTAGCTGCCATATTCATTGTTTCAGCTACAAACTGACACGCACCATTTTGGGGCGCTGTTAATGCCGCGGGTTACACTAATATTCGCGACGGTAAATGAAATGAGTTCCAAGTAAAGTAAATCAGAAGTATGTACAAAATGTAGTAAGGAACAAATATTAGTAGGCGATACCGGAAGTTGTTCCTGCCGGAGGCGGAAACGGGAAGCAGTTAGCATATTAGCATATTAGCTGAGTCAAAGCTTACACGTCACTGATACAGTAAGTATGCGGTCATGTTGATCTGGTGAACTTTTTCGAGTAGTTTTGTGAGTTAGTAGTAGTAACCGCTAGGATCACCGTAAGCAAATCATTGATTTACAATGGAGCGAATATGATCAGATAAATGTGTTGCCTGCTGACGTGCACTCTTGAATCCCGTTTGTTTGCGTTGTTTTGTAGTAAAGCTTTTACATACGTTTTAAATAATCCTGTTTGTGCCTCGGAAAGCACAACACACTTACAAAGTCATTCCGTACTGGTAGATTGAATGGCGGGTGCACACCTGATGGAATAAGGCCAGTTTGAGGTTTATACACGAAAATAGAGAGCTGGTGTCACCATCTGGTCTTGCTGTACTCCTCAGGTAGGATGCGTCCACCATGTCTCTGAAGGACATGCTGCAGGATAGAATCAGTGTGGCCAAATCCTTGTGTCAAAGAGCTGAGCAGCTCAGTCCCACTGTGGAAGGTCGGGGAAAATTATGCAGCAAACTGCGAGCCGAGCTACGTTTCTTGAGGCGAGTGGAAAGCGGTGAGCTGCTCATCAAAGAGTCACACCTGCACAGCACCAACCTGACCCATCTGACTGCCATCGTGGAGTCTGCTGAGAGCCTGGAGGATGTAGTCGCTGTGTTGCACGTCTTCTCCTACCAAGACACCACCGGCCGCAAGCAGACACTGGTGGTGGACGTGGTGGCCAATGGCGGGCACACCTGGGTCAAGGCGGTGGGTAGAAAGGCAGAGGCCCTACACAACATCTGGCAGGGGCGGGGCCAGTACGGCATTAAGAGCATCATTCGGCAGGCGGAGGACTTTGTGGAGGCGAGCCACCAACAGCCTGTCCAATATCTCCACCCCCATGTCGTCTTTGCCTTTTACAACGGCGTGTCCAGCCCCATGGCCGAACGCCTCAAGGACATGGGCGTATCTGTCCGCGGGGACATTGTAGCCGTAAACACAGTGCTGACGGAGGACGAAGGTAGGGGTGAGAACGACAAGCAGCACAGTGAGGAGGAAGAGGATGAGTCCGAGCCAACCAGAGTGGACCGCGACACCGTGGTGGCCAGCTTGGCATTCCCCACGCAGGTTCATATCGAGGAGTGTCCCCGTATCAACCTGGACATAACCACACTCATCGCTTATGTTTCATCTCTGAGTCATGGCCGCTGTCACTACACCTTCAGGGAGCACGTACTGACCGAGCAGGCGGCTCAGGAACGCCGCCAGCAGATTTTGCCACACCTCGATGCCTTTATGGCAGGTAAGGAGTTGTATGCTTGCCATGCCGCTGTTCAGGACTTCCAGCTCATCCTGGACACACTAGGTGGGCCAGGTGAAAAGGAGCGTGCTCGTCAACTGCTGGCCCACCTCCACTTGGTGGATGACAGCCCTTCAGAGCGGGCACTGGGCCTCACACCAAGCGCCAAGATCAACCGCCGCTCCCTTTTGATTTTTGGCACCGGTGACTCCCTGCAAGCTGTCACCATGACGGCAAACAGCCGCTTTGTCAGGGCAGCGGCCAATCAGGGTGTCCGATTCAGCGTGTTCATCCACCAACCGCGAGCACTGACTGAGGGCAAGGAGTGGAGGGCTACAACCATCAGTGTGGGGGCTGATGGGAATTTGATTTCATAAAGTTAATTATGTTCAGAATTTGACAGATTAGGTTGTTGAGTTCAATAAAGCATCTGGAAACGTATCCCTTTCTCTTTCCTTGGTTAACCTTACTCATTATTCCAAGAGAAGTTGACTAAAGCTTTTTAGCTTCTGTACTTCCTCAAATAGTGGCTTTGCCAAATGCCCTCTGGAAAAGTAACAAGTGGTGTCACAAGGTGGCAGCCAAAACCTAACTGGCCCTCCTTGAGTTATGTTGCATGGTTACAACACACACCCATAATTTGGAAGCTGCTAGATGTGTCAGCATGAACTTTGCTTGAGGGGTTCATCCACCACTGTGACTACTGTCATTTTAATTATAAATTTTATTATTTTATAATTACACAACTGATTTGTACAATTATATTTCCCCCTACTCCACTCCTGTTACTAGCTGTGGTTTAGTAAAAGCCCCTGAGCACAATATGAAGAATGAGTTTCATGACAACTTTTTACACACATTCTTTATCTCTGGTTGGAAAGGTCTACTCAAAGTCAGCTGGTGAAGTCTCCGGGCTTCTAATGTGAAAGGTACATGTACACTGGAAGCAACAAAGTCTTACTTGATGTTCATTTGAAGTCTCCCTGTGAATATTTTGGGACGCATCTCTGTGCTTTACTGAAGCCCCGACACGGGTGACACTGTTCATGTGAACTCAAGTCATCACTGGGCGAGCGGCGCATCGTCTCTGAGTGGACAGAAGGAATCAATTTCTTTGACAAGTCGGTCGGCGATGCTGTGATTGTTGGCGGCCAGAACTCTGCGGGACATCAAGTCCAATGGGCCTCCTGAACAAAACGTGTGAGATTGGCAATGCACTACAAAGGAGTGTCATTTGGACCAATGGACAAGCCTCTCACCCTCCACATCCATTAGAACGCCGCCAGCCTCAGAGACAATGAGCAAGCCAGCGGCTATGTCCCACACATGAATGCCGATCTCATAGTAAGCCTCTACGCAGCCGGATGCCAAAAGGCACATGTTGATGGCTGCACTTCCTGCACCACGTACCCTGGAATCAAATATGCACACTTTTAAAGCGTCGATAACTTGGGCAAACCATAGGAGGTTCTACTTGTCGATGGGTGTGGTTCTAGTACCCGTGGACGGGGATGCTGACAATTCTCTTGAGGCTGGAGAAGATCTTGTCCACTGTTTGCGGTTCTCTGTTGGACCCAAACTCTACAGCTATAATGGCCTGGTGGATGTCTGAGAGGAAGCCACATGACATCAGAGTCTTCTAGCAAACAACTTTATTTAAATAAAGCAGGTCATGTGACAAATGGATGGGTGGAATACCTTGTTGATGAGAAACTTGCAGAGGTTCTCCATTACAGAAGGCGCCCCTTCCTCTGCGTGCAGTGAACATTTGATCTTGGAGACAACTGTACACCACGCCAAACTCCACCTAAAAGACACAGGCACTGTAATTTTTTTTATACACACACACACATTTATTCTGATATATAGTTTATTTGATCATTGTTTCGTTTGGTCTGGCTTTACAATTTTTCTTTGTTTAATATTGTTTCTGCAGTGTGCCTCAGGTCAATGATCAATGGACCACACTTTGGACACCCCTGCTTTTATTGCTCTTCATCGTAGTATGACACATTCAGCTGTGTAAGCAAACCATAACTTCATTTGACTTCATGGCTTCCTGTCGCCTGCCAGTGAGGGTGGTTGATGGGGCGGGGGGTGTTGTTATGGCTGGAGCCGGTTGATGCAAGAATCAGCCTTAACAATCCATGTCGCCACAGCTCGAAGAGTTTTCTTGGAGATGCACATCACGCGTCAAGCTTATTTCTTGCAGGGCAAGCGGCTGTGGCCTGCCCTGGCACCTCTGGATTTCGGGGACCGGGCTTAGGGCTTGGGCAAGCGGAGTGTGGAGAGCAGCTTGTTGGTCACTTTCCATGAGACGGGGGCACCAATGTGATAATTAATTTTTTTAATATTTTTGTAATATTTTCGGGATCTACTGACAAAGTCCCAAAGACTGACGTGTTTATTGGTTGGCAACCCCTAATGTAGATATTTAAGACATCTCATTCTTTGACAGTACATATAAAGCTGCGTGAGTTATGAGCAAACAGACCTGTTTGTTGACAGAGAATCCAATGGAAATGGCAACAAACGGATAGCTGCAGAGGAGATGACAGACAGCATTAAGTTTGTGTGAAAGATCTCGTGATGCACAGTTTTAGCTCACGTGTGAACAAAGTTGGTGGTGCCATCAATAGGGTCAATGATCCAGGTGGGACTGTCAGTTAGGACGCAAACTTCTCCTGCGGCAACAGACTCTTCCCCAATGAAGCTGACAAATCATAGACGTTAAACATCACGCATGACAGCAACGATCGCCTTTACAGTTTAACCTTCATACCGGTGAGTTGGGAATTTCTCCTTCACTGATTGGATGATGAGTTTCTCCACCTTCTGGTCAGTCTGTGTCACTAAATCAACTGACGAACTTTTCACCATAACCGCCTCCGTCTGCGTGCTGTGTAGGGCTTCACGCACCACCTGATCAATAACATTCACTCGATCAGTTCCCTCACCAATAATATCCATTCACTCATCAATTCATTCATAACATTTTAATTGTATTGTTAATTTGATATGTACGTCACCATTACATTGGACAATCCAGATGCACTGTTTGAGTATTTTAGCGTACCTTGACATGATCTCATTCATAAACAAAAATTCAGTGACCTATCGATATCATCAATCAATAACATTCACTCACGCATCAATGACCATAGCTGTCAACATGTGCATTTAAAAAGAATTTAAATTCTTGAGGGTCAAATAGGTAAGACAGGGTTTCACCGTTGTTCTCACAGATTGTTGTTGCTCAATTGTCATCTGCAGTATTTTCTGAATTTATTTCTAGTTAAGTTAAAATACCAGAAATGTACTGAAAAATATTTCTATTGAAGGGCGACAGGAAAGAAGGACAAAACATGGGAGTTTCGACGGGAAGGAATGTCAATGGTATCCACTTACTAGTCAATGACATTCATTCACGCAACTTTCCCAAAACAGCAGAACCAATGAAAGTGGAGCGTGTGAAGCCCACCTGGCCAGCTTTTCGCGCCACCGCCACGGCATGGTCCATAGCGTTCTGCCAGACATCGTCCATGTTAGATAGACAGCTTGTGGACACACGTGGAGTTTTTCTTGCATGGGGTACAGACAGAATCCTGTCAGCGCGCGTGGCTGCAGTGACCCCATATTACCGCCGGGAGGCAGACGTGAGTTTGTTTTTTGAATACATTGTTATTATCGTTAACCACATTGTTAATCACATTGTTAACCGCTTGTCATGAGTGACACTTAGGTGTCAGTCAACATAACTGGTCTAAACTGAAAAAACATCGCACACTTACTAATTTAAGACGTAAAACGTAAGTTACAACAAGGCATGTATATGATAACAACGTAAAAGCGCAACATACCTTAAACGTAACCTACCGACGCTCAAGGTAAAGACTGGATTTGTGTCACTTGCTGTTTCGGATCAGCAGCTCCCGTCTCTTTTCCGGGTTTTGACTTCTTTGTTTTTCCACTCAGCGCGCGCTGCTGCCCCCCGCTGGTCACAGTGAGCTTGACACTGCTCAATCAATCTACTTGACCATATTAGGAAGGGGAAAATGTTGTCATGGCCGTTAAGACGGTTTCCTCCCACTGCTGCGTTTATTAGCGCCTCTAAAACGTCCACAGGTATGAATGTTTGTTTGTCTATATGTGTCGTGCGATTGACTGGCGACCGGTCCAGGTAGGCCACAGCATACCCCCCACGCTCCCAGGGAAGATAAGCGGCATGGAAGATGGATGGATGGACGTTACAGCTGATGCTATATCTGATCGATAACCAAAAAAAAAAACAGGAATATTTTCTCTTTGTAGTGAACGAAGTGGCTTTTTGTGAAAAGGATTCCCTTGATGGTTGAAAATATCAACACCATCCACTTTGTATAATAGTAAGACAATATACAGTATTCCCAGAAATATCCATTGGGTCGAGCAGTGTTGCCGTTAAAAGTCAAACCATTACATTTCAGATTTTTTGACACATGCATGGATGCTTAAGAAGAGTTTTTATTGTCAGGAGAAATTAAGGTTGTGATTTGCAGTGTTAGGCAAATTACTTTCCACAAAAGGTATTTGAAATAGTAATGGAAATAGATCTTTCATAAATGTAATTTGTTTCCACATTCTTTTTAACGCCGTTAATCCAAACACTGGCGATTTGCGTAAGCTCCACCTCCAAGCAGCTGTGATTGGCGGTTGGCCACAGACGTGACTGGCAGACGTCATTCGCTTGGCTTTGCGTCATCACGGCGACAGGGAAACGCGCGAATCACCCGAGCAATGTGATTGGCCACAGCAGACGAGCTCGCTGCGATGACTCGCCGGGACATCATGTCAAACTCTGAGCCTGAGGAGACAAGCATGTCAAGGACGCGAACGCAGACGCAAGCGGCTGACATACGAGCCACCCACACACCATTGGTATCCATGACAACGCCCCCAGCTTCCCGGACAATGATGGCGGAGGCAGCAATATCCCAGCAGTGCATCCCAACGTGATAGTAGACGTCAGCGCCACCTGTCGCCACCTGACACATATCGACTGCCGCCGTGCCTAACGCTCGCAATCTGCAACCCCACAACACGATCACAATCGGGACCACATCCACGGGGGTGTTATCTGCTCACACCCGTGCACAGGGAGCTTCAGCAGTCTGAAGATGTTAGAGGTCATCGTGGACAGCGCCAGGTCATCACGCTCCGCCCCGATCTCCGTCACCACCACGCATTTGCTCACATCTGATTAGACAGGACAGCAGACAGCCATATGTATTTAGTACGTGATGCACTGATGATATGGGTGTGGTCATTTCAGTAGTTAGTGCATTGATTTCGTGTTGATGTCTTAAGGGGCTATGCTGTCATAACTGTGGGCTAAGATGTCATATGTGTGTGCTAGTGCATCATAAGTGTGCACTATGATGCTTATACGTATAGTAAGCGTGATGTTGTCCTGCGTGAGGTACCTTGTTGTCCTGAGACGTGCAGTTGTTGCCCGTTCATAAAGGCTCCTCTTCCTCGCTGAGCGTGATACACTTTGCCGTCCACACAGCTATACACGATACCGAACTCCGTCTGGGCACAAGCGCATGGTCTGCTTCGGACCTCTGACCTTTGACTGACACGTGACCATACCTGCTTGTTGACAATGAAGGCGATGGAGACGGCCACAAATGGGAACCTAGCAGGAGATGAGCAAATGTTAGACTAAGCAACAAATCTGAGGTTCTACAAGCTCCAGCAAGGTTCTATGAGGTCAAATGATAACTGAGGATGACAAAATCAATGTCATCTCTGCAGTCACCAGGTGGACTGTTCATCACAAGGTCGCAAAGCCTCTGACCTGTGGACAAAATTGACAGTTCCATCAATGGGATCAATGAGCCAGGTGGGATGGTCCGTCAGTTCCAAATCTTCCCCCGTGCCCACAGACTCCTCCCCGATGAACCTGGGTTCAAAAGTAGACTTAGATTTCTGTGACATCCATAAGGAAACCTAGAATAATTAAGTACAACCTGTGGTCAGGATATTTGTTTGCGATGGCTGACTTGAGGAGGTTCTCCACCTTCATGTCACTCTGTGTCACTAAATCAGCAGCAGAACTTTTACACTTGACCTCTTTTTGCTGCTCAAATGCCGCCAACACAAGCTGATTGGAACACACCGTTATGATTATTAGCAAAGATGAGCCGATTCATTATTATTAGTCAAGACAATCTGAGATCACCATCACATGATGACATCAGAATACCACAGTGATTTGCTTGTCAAAGGTTGTCATACCTGACTGGCCTGTGTAGCCATGGAAAGGCCAAAGGTCAAACATTGGCTCCAGTCAGCCATGATGACCTGTGAGAGAAGTTGACAAGAATATTTCACGAGGCAAAGAAAAGTGAAAGTTGAAGTTCTCACCTACTTTCTCCCGTGTAGTCTTGTGACTGCATCGCCTGTTTTTTTGGAATTTATTTGATAAAACAGCCAATCAGGGCTCAGCTTTCAGCGACAGTAACACAACTAACCACTAGAACCGCAGAATGCACTCACTAGTTTCTCCACATCATGTCTTCATTACTTATTCGTTCCACCCCACCATAGTACCTCCCCATGTCTTTGTTACTCATCAGCTGCTCCCTATCATGTCTTCATCCCTCATTAGCTTCTCCCCATCATGTATTCTTTTTCATCCCTCAAGTCATATACAGACACACAGATCTGAAATCACAAAATTACCTCCTCCTCCTCATGTATTCATTTTCAATCCTTAAGTCAATATATAGTCACACACAGATCTGACATCAAAACCATGGCATATGTCAGCTGGAGAACACCTTGTTCACACAATTCCATTAGAGACACGGTGTTGTGTACAGCTTTAACTTTGGCCTTGAACATACTTTCAACACTTGACTTTTCCATGCTCTCACATGACATCACTGTGTGCTTTCTATTGCTGTGTGTGCGTGCACATTGTTATCAGCTGTCATACGTCTTATTTCTTTAACAATTTTATCATCCTGAATTTTTGTTCTTTAACAATTTAATCATCTTGAGCAAACATTTGTTATTCAGCTATGTTTATAACATGACAAAAGACAGGAACTTTTCGTCCATTGAATCGTCTGGTTAATCATTTGGTTACTATCTTCTATGGCTTGTTCATATCGCGCACTCTCTCTCTCACACACAGTAGAAACAAGTCTTCATGCACTGTTCTTCATCACAGTCCTTTACTTAGAGTGAAGTTTCAGTGAAAATTAACACTGTAGTCATTATTCATCATTTATTATTTATGATGTTGATAGTTTCGTTTACTGATGTGGATAGTTTTGTTCCTTTTTAGACAAAACTCATCTGAGAGCACAACAAATCTAAGCTGTGCTTGGCTACAGCGCCATGACTGCCAGCCCACTTCCACATTCTAATTTTACACAATGTCTTGATGCTTTCCTCTTCATCTGCCTTTCTTGGTCTTGGCCACTTTCTCTTTCCTCTTCTTCACGTGTTTTGGTACTTTGGACTTCCGCTTTTTCTTCTGTGCTTCTTTGACAAGCTTCTTTTTCTCCTGAAACCCCAAATAATCCTGTTACATGTATATTACTATTACTATACAGTGAGGGGAAAGACCTATTTGAACCCCAGCTGATTTTGTAAGTTTGCCCACTAACAAAGAAATGATCAGTCTATAATTTTAATGGTAGGTTTATTTGAACACTGAGACAACAAAGACAAAAATCCAGAAAAATGCGTTTCAAAAAGAGTAATAAATTAATTTGCATTTCCATGAAAGAAATAAGTATTTGATCCCTTTGAAAAACGTGCCTTAATACTTGGTGGCAAAACCTTTGTTGGCAATCACAGAGGTCAGCCGTTTCTTGTAGCTGGCCACAAGGTTTGCACACATCTCAGGGGATATTTTGGCCCACTTCTCTTTGCAGATCCTCTCCAAGTCATTAATGTTTCGTGGCTGATGTTTGGCACCTCGAACCTTTAGCTCCCTCCAGAGATTTTCTATGGAATTAAGGTCTGGAGACTGACTTGGCCACTCCATGACCTTAATATGCTTTTCTTCTTGAGCCAATCTTTTGTTGCCTTGGCCGTGTGTTTTGGGTCATTGTCATGCTGGAATACCCAACCACGACCCATCTCACCCAACACTTGACGGTACATGGCCCCATCCATCCTCCCTTTGATGCGGTGCAATTGTCCTGTCCCTCGGCAGAAAAACACCCCCAAAGCATAATGTTTCCACCTCCATATTTGACGGTGGGGATGATGTTTTTGGAGTCATAGGCAGCATTCCTCCCCCTCCAAACACGGCGAGTTGAGTTGATGCCAAAGAGCTCAATTTTGGTCTCATCTGACCACAACACTTTCACCCAGTCTTCCTCTGAA
>QODF01000259.1:0-43640 GCA_024372805.1 Oostethus manadensis | reverse complement strand
TGAGATCATTGACAAGTTCCTCCCGAGTGGTTCTGGGCTGATTCCTCACCGTTCTCATTATCATTGAAACTCCACGAGGTGAGATCTTGCATGGAGCTCCAGACCGAGGGAGATTGGCAGTTAATTTATGTTTCTTCCATTTGCGAATAATTGCACCAACTGTTGTCACTTTCTCACCCAGCTGCTTGGCGATTGTCTTGTAGCCCATTCCAGCCTTGTGTAGGTCCACAATCTTGTCCCTGACATCTTTGGAAAGCTCTTTGGTCTTGGCCATGGTGCAGAGTATGGCATCTGGATTCGTTTGATTGCTTCTGTGGACAGGTCTCTTTTATACAGGTAACGAGCTGAGAGGGCTGCCAATGTCAGCTCGTTACCTGTATAAGATCCACCTGGGAGCTTGCTGACGGATAGGGATCAAATACTTATTTCCTTCATGGAAATGCAAATTAATTTATAACTGTTTTTGAAACACATTTTTTCTGGATTTTTTTTTGTTATTGTTGTCTCTCAGTGTTCAAATAAACCCACCATTGAAATTATTGACTGATCCATTTCTTTGTTAGCGGGCAAACTTACAAAATCACCTGGGGTTCAAATAGTTTTTTCCCTCACAGTATATTAGTACTCATTCATTCATTTTCTATACCGCTTATCCTCATTAGAGTCGCGGGTATTATTAATATTTTATTAGTATTTTTACATTTATAACACATTACTATATATTAATATTATTACTATTTATTAATAATTAGTGCTGCATATCTAACAACACCTTTTTGTCCATCGTGGGCTCGTTGCCAGGTTGCAGCTGACCCGCCTCGTTCTCTTCATCGTCCTCTTCCTCCTCCAAAGATGATGAAGATCTGTCGTCCTCCAGCAACGCCGGAACCTACACCGGAACCCAAAGCAGCTTCAGGTTTTTTTAAATGTGAAACATGTCTACACAAAATGAGGTCACTGTGGTTGATGATGCAGAACTAGGCTAAGCCATGGCAGTGTGATGTCATCATACCATCTGAACTCCAGACAGGTCCTTCTTCAGTCCCGTCAGCGTCTGATACAAAACCTTAACCAAAGACAGACAATCAGCTGAGCGTTAGTGTTATTCACAGCAATCTCAGTTCTCCCAAAAGTTTTTGATGACATCTTCAAGGAGACAACCTCAAAGGAAGAATTTGTTGGTTTGGGATGATTTCTGATGAAGTGATGAGTGTGACATCACTTGCTTCCTACTCACGCTGTCATCACGTCCGCTAATGGCTGACTCTTCCTCATTCATCCTTATTAAGTCGAAGTCTCGCTCGTAGTGACTGACCTCAGTCAGCGTTCGCGGGATGTATGCCTTCTTGAACACCTGTGTAGATGGCAGGGATCAAACAACTAAGGGACACGGACAAAACCGTATGAGTGGACATGGTCTTGTTGGGTCTTCACCTCCTCGTCAACTCTGTCCTGATCCGTCCGCTGCACCGATGTGCGATCAGATGCGATGGCCATCATCTGAACAATCCATGGCAATGCAGCATGAGCCAAACAGGAAGTAAACCTCAAACATCGGTCACTGGGTGACGGCTACACACCTTCTCCAGGTACTGATCCATGTTGTGACAGGAGATTGACAGGTCAGTGATGAAGTCAAAAAGCTCCCGGACTGTCATCACCGCAACACCGTGCTTCACGAAAAACTCTTGAAATTGCAAAAAAAAAAAAGAATGACAATTTTGGCTCTCCTCAAAAGTTTCTAAGGATGACTCACCATTGACATTGCTGCAGTCCTTCCTGAGGAAGTCAAGCGCGTGTGGATGGTCGTGTTCTACCGACTGCGACACGTCGATGATGTAAGCGTCTCCATGGTGATATCTAGAGCAGCCATAAACTTGCTCATTGGACATCCATTGGCTGGTACTAAGTGGGTGTGTACTTACAGCATGTTGAATTCGCTCAGGTCGGCGTGAACGAGTCGGGCCTCCTGGAACATTTTCCTCATGTTGTGTACAACCTGCAGGTATAGCTCCCGGGCCTTGGACTCTGACAGAACAGCGTTCTTCAGTAGCGGGGCAGGCCTGATCAACAAGGTCAGCTGATGTAATTGTGTGTTGTGTTACAAGCAACTCGTCGATGACTGATTGGACCTCACATGTTGTCTTTTCCGATGAAGCTCATCAGCAGAACGTGGCTCCGAAGCAGGAGAGGTTCTGGACTCAGAATCCCAGCTGTCTGCAACCTGAAACCATTTTTGATTTTGTCACACTAGGTTCTACCGGATTCAGTTATACCCACAAAGTTCTGACCTGATTAGGTTCCTCATCTCTTTCTCGGCCCAAGTTCTCACCATCTTCCTGGGGTTCCCTTTACAGTAACCGTGACGAAACCTGTACAACCACACCATAGTCAATGCATTGATACCACAACCCGTAGGTGGCGCCATATTTGTCATTTACATTCCAATGCTTCAGCCATGGGTTTTTTTGTCCTTGTAGCTCATAGTAAGCAAGCTTCCAGGTTTTGTTTGAATGTAGCTGCTACATTATATTGACTAAATGTAGCAGAACAATGCTACCTGTAGCATTGTTCTGCTACATTTACGCTACTTTGGCAACATGCGAGACTACACAGGAAGCGTCCAAGTCACCTGAACTCTCCACTGACGTATTTGTCGCGATCCTTGAAGTGCAGGATAGACGTCTTGTAGATTTTGATGGCTCTGTTGTCTCCACTCGCCGTGCTAGCGTGATAAACATTACCCTGCAGTGCACATTGAGCTCCAGAGGAAAAATTTGCCACCACAGACAAGGATTCAAGTATTGATCTGTGAGCAGCTCACCTCTTTCCCTGTGCTGATGCACCCATTGATTTCTGAGATGATTCCTCTGCTCAACATCTTGAAGAGAATCATTCGAGTCCGAGGATCTAAAACCTGCACAACAGTTCTTCTATGACTAATGTATGCAGTCAGATCTTTTCACAATAAAAGTATCTTCATATGAATAAGCACCTGTTCCACTGTGGCCCGATCGGATTTGTCCTTCACTCTGTACCTGCGAGAGCAAAAGTTGGAGAGGGGCAAAAATACTCATTAGATACGGCTAATTCGGGGAATGTTTAGAATACAAAAAAAAAGATAAAATACAAACTAGCCAGCGCTCACGTACGTGTCAGCATCCTTCTGCTTCTGCATTGTCGTCACTTTATTAATCACAGAGTCTGCAAAATTCAGTTTATCTACAAAAAACAAACCCTGTGAATGACCAACTTCCTCTGTTGTGTGTGTATGTGTGTGTATGTGTGTGTTACCCAGGTTGATCTTGTGGTCAAACCTCCTCAGAGATCTGTCTGTCTGCTTGGACCACACAAGTGTGTGATTGGAGGAATTCTGTTTGTTAGCCTTGAACGGAACCCAAACATCAGCTGATTGTGAGCTCTCCATCATCACAGCTGTCAATCATAATTAGTGTCCAATAATCTTACTTGATTCAAAGTTGTCCTAGTGTATCGCTTGGTCAAATCATTTCCTGCTGCAGGCCACGCCCACTCGTCGTCATCCTCATAGTCATCGTCATCATCATAGTCGTCATCATGCAGACCGACTTGGTTCAAGTGATGCTCAACAGTCGACATTTCTGATTGGTTGCTGCTGCGGACATGAACGATTTGACGTAGCCACGTGAGTGGAAAGAAACTAATAAACAGCCAGAAGCCATCAGAATATAACGACATATAGTATGGAAAACTGATCTTTTACATTTAAAGGGAAACAAACGTGATTTCAGAAGTTAGGTCACATGTTATTGTCACGTGAACAAAGCGCTCGCGCTTCAATACCTCATTACATATACGTCTCAAAAACCAACACACACACCTGTCCTCATCTCCTGCGTCATCAAACTGTCCAGCTACAAAGTCAACCACCAGTGCCATTACGTCCTGTACCGCCGAACTGTTATTTACAGCAATTATTTATTCCTCCCGTATCGATAATGTATCAATCCAACAACTACAAGAGGTGTCGCTGCGACCGAAGCAACGTGTTCGCTTTACTTCCGGGTTTGAGCACGCGCTCGTGAAAAACGAGGAAGACGTCCCTGCTAAATTTAGCTCAAGGCTGTCCCCTGCTGGAACGACTGTCTCATCTCAGTTACATAGCAGAGAAACGTCGCCAGTCTTAGTTGCTTTAATCACCATCATCATCATCATACTAGTGATAACAATATACAGAAATCAGATTTTTCACCGTGCTTGACTGATAAACATCAGGTATAAAGCCAGTCCCTCTGTAATATAAAAGTTATACTGAGGCCATAACGTAAATTAAATGTATATGAAATGATTGTAAGATCAGAAAAAAACGGAATAAAAAGACAGCAAAACAAGCAAAACATTAATTTGTCTTTCAGATTAATGAAGTATCTATCTAAAAGCACGCTTGGCGTAACAGGAAAAAGTGCAATAGAGTTGACATCTAATTTATGTAAAATAATGGAAAAAATTATAAACCGAAGACTGATTTATCATTAGGAATCAAAGGAAATATTAAAAAGTTACCAAAGTGGATTCCGGAAAGGAAGAAATACGAATGACCCAGCAATGTGTTTGGGAAATAAAGTCAGGAAAGGACAAATTAATAAAGAAAGTGTTTTTTGATATAGAAAAAGCGTATGATATGTTGTGGTATGAGGGCTTTGAGGGGCAGAGAGTGGGGGGCTAGTAGAATGGTTTTGAGAGAAATATATATTGCATTAATTAGATTGGTTATTGACTATGGCTGTATAGTCAATCAATCTGCATCAAATCGGTTACTTGAGAAATTAGATAAGACTGTGTTGTGGCGCTACAAAGACAACCCCGGTTAAAGCTTTGCAAGTGGAAATTAATGAAATTCCATTACAAAAGGAGGAGAGACCAATTGGCAACAATGTATTGGGGAACCTTGAAAGGATACAAGAAAACACATCCAACAGAGAAAGTGCTGTTAGATTGTCAAGAAAAAGAAAGGAAAATGGTTAAGAATTTTGGATGGACAATAGGGGAGATAGTAAAGGAGGTTCTTATTGAAAACATTACAATTATCCCCAAGAGTTGCAATGGCAAGCATACCATATTGGTTCTATGAAAACCCTGTTGTTGATGTCGGCTCATATAGGCATTTTAGGAAGTGAATTGGCAGATAAATATGCAACATGTGGAACAAGAAAGGCAGAAATTAATTTGGAAATAAGTTATACCAAAGAAGCAGTTAGAAGTATAGTTAAGAATGAAACCAGGAAAAAGTGGCAGGCGAAATGGAATAGTGAACCAAAAGGTAGACAATATTATAGATTCAGATATGTTATGTAGGAGTAAACAGGTATGTAGGAGTGAGAAGGGAAGCTAGTAGAAATAGGAAAGAAGAAGATTTTATCACAAGAATGAGGTTTGGGCATACATATCTAAATAGTTCTCTAAAACTAAATGGTAAACACAGTACGGGTTTGTGTGACTATTGTAATGAAGTAGAAAACAAAGAGCTTGTATTAATTTATTGTAGTAAGTATAATCATGAAGGGGAAAAAATGAAGAGGAAATTAGAAAGAGAGAATATTAGGATGGTAGTAGAGGATATATTAAGGGTAGAATCAAAGCATATTGGGATTAGGGAAATACACACATTCTTAAGGAAAAGAGGTTTAGATAAAAGGATGTAGTTTATTCAGTTAGTAGTAGTATTATTTAATTAGGTTGGGTAGTGTATGTGTAGTAGTACTTCTTTGAAGGGTGTCGTTTTAATTAGGTATTATTATTAATTAGTTTATTCTGTATATTTTTAATATTATTTATTTATTTGTATTTAAACATATATATATGTATTTATTTTATTTATATATTTTGTGTGTGTGTTGCTTTTTTTTAAGGAGCTCAATCCACACTCCTAATCAGAAGATGGCGGTAATGCGCCCCATAAGTTGCTTGCCAACCGCCAATAAAAAAACAAAACAACAACAACAGGAAAAAGTGTGGTGCTTCACTTCCGGTTTGGATTGTTTTGTCAGGACGTCGCGGTTCCGATGGGCACGGATCTGGAGCGCAGCCCGCGTTCACTGCTGGTCTATGACAGGTCCAGTTTGTTAGATGATAAGAACCGGCTTCGTGTGCAGGTGGAGCAGCAGCACTTTAACCGCAAGGCAAGAGGTGTAGCATTAGCATTAGCATTAGCTGCTTCTTCATCACGTGGGCAGAGCAGTGACTGTCGACATGGAAACTAGCAATACGCTCATTTCCCTCCGCCTTATATTTTCGTATATCCTACATGTTTATGAATACATATATTCACGTCTATACATATTCATCTTATGTTCTTAATTCTGCCTGTGTGGTGTTAATTAAATGTTAAGTTAAACTTGTTTCAGACCTTATCTTTTTATTCCACAGGTGACTGTGCTGCTGCCTGAGTGTGACTCAGCCCCCTCCCACCTGGACGCGGCACTGAAGAGTTTCCAAAGTTTCTACCTGATTCGGAAGCTTCCTGTCTATGAACTACTTGACCCTCACTTTCTGAAGACGGCTGTGTGCCAAGGTACACATTTGTCACATGACACCCAAACTGCCACATGACCAGTACTCTGACAAGGTGTGTGTTTCAGGAGTGTGTTGCCTCTCCTACAAGACTCGCATTGATGAAGACAACTGTGTCTTCCTAATGCCAAATGGTAAAATAAAACGTGTAATTATTGTTGGCGGATGTGCACTTGCGTTGCGTTAAAGATGTCTCACTAACGGTTGTGCAGGACGCCTCTGTCTCTCTCTGGATAAAGACTCGTACGAGCTGTTGGGAGTTGAAGGGAAAGCTTGGAGATCAAAGCTGACAAGAGTCAGCAGATACGGTCTGAATTCCTTTTTCTGCACATCAAGAACAGCATTACATGGTGGCTCTACAGGATATGATGTAGACATTTGATGCGATTAGAGATATTATGGATGCCTTCCATGCTCACACGTCACTTCTGTGTACTTGTAGTCATTAGTCTTGATGTGACGCCCAGTGGGCGGGGTTACCAGCGTCTACTCACAGGTCTCACGTCACGACTGCCTTTACAGATGGACTTCCTGATGTCGAGTCATTCAAGTGAGCGAATATTGACATCATATAAAGCAAATGGCCTTGCATCAGCGTGTACAAATGTGAAACCTTGTATGTTACAGAAACAATTAAACATATTTATTAATCATTTTACGCAACAAAAATGCAGTGTTTAGTCATCTCGAAATGAAGATACAATGTGATTACTTTTATATATTGTTACTCAATTGTATGCAGGGGCCGGAGCTGCTCTGCAGCCACTCCTCTCACGATATAATTGGTCTGAGCACACACCAGAGGTCACAAGTCACACTCTGAACCACCTGCTCTGTCCCGCCATGATGTCATCTGACCTGCAATCATATGACCCCTTCAGCTTCCTGGAATGGCTCGGCGCAGTGGCTTCTGACGTGAGCTGGTGAGAAGGCGATCTGAGCAGCTGACAACTGCCTTGCAGTCATGTGACTTGATGACTCTTCCTTTGGCAGTCACAGTGACAACGCATCTGGCAGCTTACTGTCCTCGTTGGTGTGTCCGGAGCCGACGAATACGGCTGTTCAGAGCCTTAGCCTTTCTGTGAGCGGCCTGCTCTTTCCCCATGACATCTTGTCGCTCATCCAAGAGCTCAGGTAACCGCTGATCTCACGGCAGTCATCTCACATGTTGGCAGTCAATCAGCCCATGTCTTCACCTGTGTCGCAGGCATTACCTCGAGTGCCCCCGTTCTATGTCGTGGGTGACCTTGACTGTACATGGCTTTGACAGCCTGCACGCGCATGGCGGACCCTTCTACACACTACTTCTCTTCCAAGACCAAACCTACTGCCTACACATGGCTACTTCCAGCCTGTGACCACACCAATGAAACAGCTGGTCTTCTGTCACTGTAGTTTGAGGTTTCAGTGTGATTTTGAGTTATGATTGTTTGGGACAATTAGGTCACTTGATAATAAACTTATCAAGAATTTATTTTTAATAAACATGTTACCTATTTAAATGAGTTGCTTCTGGCATTTTTCCAAACAGTTTAAAAAGGTCAAATAACGTTTGAGTTTAACATATTTAATTTCGTTCGTCAAATATTTTTCAGCATTATGTGTGGCCTAGAAAGAAGTTGTTGCATACATTTTATGCCCAGTATGGGGCACTACACTACATGTAGTGTACTACACTTCATGTTTTATCACTTTTAGAAAAGGTTCCTTCCTGTTGACTTAGAAAACATGCAGCAGGCAAACGGTTTACCCACATTAAAAGGCACAGTGATATGGCATCAAAATCCTGGGACAGTAATGGGTCCAAATGTTAAGTGGTCCAGACATTTCTGTCCCTCTAAGGATCTTCATGTTGTGTCCACAGATGATTGGCTGGTACAAACCTCATGTGAGCTAGTGACCTAGCTTAGCTTTTTGCTAATCAGTCCTGTAGTTTTTCTGTCCAGTCCACATCCTCAAGCAGCACATGGTGTCCTGGTCCTAATCAGGGTCCTAGAAAAGCTCTGACTTTCTTTGCAGGTGCTGCAAAATGGCATCAGTTCCCTGCGACGAGCCCCAAATTCTCTTCAAAGCTTCACATTCTCGCTCATTGGTTTGCTCCAGAGCACTGCGACTGGTGTTCCTCATCAAGGCTTTCGACTCTCGCAGAACCTGCAGACAGGAAACGGAAGACCTGTGCAAACACTGCTTCTGCTGATGTAGTATGTGCATGCATGACTTACGAGAGAATCGACTGTCACCATCTCTTTGATTCTCAGCATCACTTCCTGCATGAAGGTTCCCGGCCAGAGAACCTGCGATACCAATCCCTTAGAACACGCCTCCTGAGCTGTCAACTTCCTGCCACTCAGGAGCAGCTCGTTAGCCTGCAATAGGATGAAACATTCCACGTATTAGCCCACAATGTCTGCATGGAAGATAGCCTGGTGTAAGCAGACTGACCGAGAGTGGTCCCATGATGCGGGGGAAGGTGAAAGAGGAGCAAGCGTCGGGAGTCTGGCCGTAAGATGTGTAGGGCGTCTGAAACCACGCCTTCTCGTTGGCCCAGACCACATCACAGAGCGGCAAGATGGCGGCACCAAGGCCAACTGCTGGCCCGTTGACAGCGGCTACAATGGGCTTCCTGAACTGAATGAAAGTGTTGACGAAGGTCCTGAGGAAGAGAAGGTAACATGAGCAAAGCATTCACTGTAGCCATTGCTCACAGCTGGCAGCATTTGATCAATGTATTCATTGATTATTTTCATTCAGTCCTGTCCGAATATTCTCGACTCTTGTTTACATGCCACTTATGAACCAGCAGAATCAGCAGTGTCTCTGCTGGTAGCAGAAAGTAGTTTACAATCCATGAATCCATCAATCACTTACCTTATGGTTTCAGCCATTTTGATGCTCTCCTTTTTCCTGTCCTCCGTCAGAAATTTAATGAAGTGTAGGAAGTCCAAGCCGCAGCAGAAGACACTGCCAATGGCACCAAGTAACACCATCTTGCTGTCATCTGATGCTGCCGTTGCCATGGCACTCTGGATCTCCTTCATCACCTGGGTCACAAGGAGAAAATGACACCAAAAAAAAAAACATGCTTTGTTCGTGGGGGACATAGTCTGCAGACCTCAGGGTTAAGGGCGTTGTTCTCCGAGCTCTTGGTGGACAACAGGATGTGCGTGAAACCATCTTGTTTCTTAACCACAATGTCGCGGTAGCGGTAGGCGCTCTCTGTCTGCCGCACGCTAAAACGCAAACGCTTGTCGAAAGCGCATCGCTCCTCCAGACGGCGCTTTGCCACGGTGACTGCACTCTGTGGCCCAGACATCCTGCTGGCAGCGACGGCCTCCATCATTCCTGAAGCGCCTAAGAGAATACAAAGCCGTGCAGAGGACTTACATCCAATCACTAAGCAAAAAGGCAGTCTTCATTTTGATCTTCGACCCCTACCTGTCCCGCTAAGGGAGCGCATGGCAGCAGGTGTGATGGGGAGGCGTGGCGGGGGCAGCGTGTTGTGGCAGCGTGACCTGATCCCCATGCGGGCACGCTCCTCCCCTGGGCCCAGTTGGACACCAGCCGGTTGTTCAAGGGCCACCTCGGGGGGGACAGTGTGGGCGTCTCGCGCTCCGGCGTCCAGACTGTGGGCCGCCTCACTGGGGGACTCCTCTGAGTCAAAGTGGCTATTCATGGGGCTTTTGGGAACCAGAATCTTAATCCCACTTTTGGCTAATTCCAGGCTGCGGCGGGCCGGACCAACCGGGGGTGCTGACATCGGACTTGCCGATGAGTGCGACAGGTTGTTTAGTACTGTAGCGGTCAGAAGTTGGCTGAGGTCGGGTGGCGGGCCACAAGGGGGTCTGCGGGCCGAGCTGCACAGGTAGCTGCGGGTGGAGCGCAGCAAGGTGCTGTCTCTCTGGCGCTGCACTTGCTGCCGATTAAAGTCGTGCACGTACACCATGCACGTGGACAGGTGACTCTCGGGCTCCCACGTGTCACCCTCAGAATCATAACCTCGCCACCTGACCAGATACTCAACCCTCCCCTTCCTGTTCTTTCTCTTATCCAAGATCCTCTCCACCTGTGGCAGAACTGAGCTCATTTACACATTCCTGTTACACATATACATAATACATAACAGTGACACAAATATCACACTTTCCTTTTTAAATAAGCTTTTCATCTCATTTAATTAGCTGTGGGCGAACTGCGTGGAGACTTGTCAATCAAACTAGTGTCTCCGAGTCGAAGGCAAAGTGAATTTAAGAGGCGGTTGTATGACGTCACCCCATGGACAAACGCTGACCAAACCCTTGTAAAGTTTAGTGTAACTTTACACAACAACATTAGCATGTTAGCATGTTAGCGTCACCTCGTACAAGTCTTCCGTCGCCATGGAGACGGCTCGAGAGAGCCAACAACTTCCCCGAACGTCTTCAGTTGGTCGGAACCATGAAAAGGAGGGTTCCGTTCGCTTCGACCTAGTATTTGCCGCGATGATTACTTTATTCCAGTACTGAACTAGCTGTGTTAGCTGTTTGACTTTAGCCTACAGGAAACTTCCGCGTGGACTGATCTTCACAATAAAAGCACGTCATGACCGGAAAGACGAGACGTTTCATCATTCTTTTATGTAAAAGTAGGTTTAAGCTAAAGTATAAGCGGTATGGAAGATGAATGAATGTAACTGAATGTGCGACATGTCATTAAACAGACCAGGTGAAGAAGTACATATCCACGCAATTAGGCCAACAACACATGATTGACAGTCCATGCCTTTTTGATGATGAGGATGAGGATGAGGGTGTGAATGAAAATGTCGATTCAAAAAGAATCCAAAAAGTGTCCTGAAGAACGACGACTGAAAGAAACATAACAAAATGTAAAATCTTTTTTTTTAAACATTTGATTTGACAATAAAGAAAATATTATAAAACAAATAAGGTATGCATTTATAGTACAACTTTTTGCTGACTAATTGTCTTTTCATGTTTTCTCCACTAGATCCTTCTTGAACAATATCAAATAAACACATTCTAGTCATGTCTTGACACTCAAACGCGATGAATGAATTTCCGCAGTATGTCCTTCTACCTAATTCAGGGTCTGCAATCCGCGGCTCCGGAGCCGGATGCGGCTCTCCTATGCTTCTGGTGCGACTCCAGCTGATTATGTTTCTGTGGAATCAGTACGCTGTCCCATCTGGCGCCGTCATGAGCCTTTCAAAGTTCTGCATTGGAGATAAGCCTGTGTCGTGCAATTCTCTACCAAAGAGCTAGGGGTAGTGCTTTCTGATTTGTCAACTTGGCAAGAAACCATGACGCATTTTGGCATTGTTCATTAGTCGCTAATGAGCAATGCCAATTAAAGCAATAAGGTAAGGAGTACTAAAACTGCAAATAATCGATGTGTAACAGCACTTTTATTGCAAATGTTCAGAATCAGCTTTACTGGCCGACTATGCATAGTAGAAAGTTTACTCCAAAATTGCTGGAGAAGGCTTAAGAACAGGAACAGGAAGACAGAAAAGCCGCGTGACAATACTTTTGAGGGCACTATATAATAGCGTTACCTTCAAGTTGTGGCTCCAAGTGGGTTTTCATCTGGTAGAAACTGGCCAAAATGGCTGTTTTGATGCTAAAGGTTGCCGACCCCTGACCTAGCTCAACGCTCCTGCACGCAGTGGGGAAGGCCTTTCCTGACGTATGTGTTTCTATGTGTGATGCAGAGATCTTAGCTGGTTGGGTTGCATAATGGTAATTGTGCCAAAGGTTGTGATAACAGAAGATTGCATGGCCAGAAGCAAGGTGATAGTTACAGCGATCAGACAGTCTGTTCTGGTCACACTAATGTGCCAAGAGCGGCCTATATGGGACTACATCTTACAATTTTTTTGTTGGAGGGGCCCTATAGGTCACTCAACTAAGACCAAAGGGCAAATTTAGCATCTCCCTAATCGCAACATTTTATAGCCTGCTTGGGATTAAATTTGAAGCAGGTGGGGCATGTTTCAACATAATATTTGCAGATGGCCAATAGTGCTAGTGCCAATAGACATGTTGGAGAGACTATGTCTCTTAGCTGACCTGGGAACGCCTCGGGATCCGCCGGGAAGAGCTGGATGAAGTGGCCGGGGAGAGGTAAGTCTGGGCTGCTGCCCCCATGACCCGACCTCGAATAAGTGGAAGAAAATGGATGGACTGATGGGCCAATAGGGCTGGGTGCCGGTAAAGTCGTCTAATTGAGTCAGTGACAGTGCAAGCTGAACCATGTCTGTTTGAATAAAGCTACAAGATGGTGTCGCCACTTTTCCTGACTGTGATCAATAAAGCTCTTCTGAGTCCTTGGAGGTTCCCGCCAAAAGCGTCGTCTGGAGCTCCTGTGGTCCAGCCTTTCCCCGTAGAAAGAGGTTGGTTTTTCTACACCAGGCACATGAATCAGTGGATTTGTCACTCACCCGAGTCAGTTGTTGTTCCCCAACATCATATCCAACAAACGTCCTGGCTGCTAGTTTCCAGCAGCAAATAGAGAGGAAGGTTTTTGGTGACCAAAGCATTTAATAAAAAATAGGTGGTCACAGAAAAGTTAAATGATTATCTTTACAGGATTCACTTCAGGGTTGTTACCGACAGAAATCCACTCACATATCTTTTGACTTCAGAAAAACTTGATGCTACCAGCTACAGACGGCTTTCTGCATTATCCACTTTCTCTTTTAAAATTGTGTATAGAGCTGAGAAGCAAAATGCTGATGCAGATGGTTCTGTTAGTTTTTTTTTTTTTTCCCAGAAAGAACGTGTGTGTTCTGAAGTTTGCCCAGCAAAACACATGGAAGAACCTGATTGTGCTTCTATAGACAAGCACACCATACAAGCAATCTGTGAAGTCAATTGGTGTGCATCTTAAACAGTCTTTAACCTGACCAGGTCTTTGTTTTGTCCAGGTCCATCCATGTTGACAGTCTGCCTGATAGCTTCTTGGATCACACACAGTTACCTCCACTGTACTCCCTCAGTTGTCAGCAAATGACATTGCCACCAACCTTCTAGTCAGAAGGAGTCAGAAGGAAAGTCGGACGTAATCCAGAGAAGTTTTAAAAGGAAGTGCTGCAATAACATCACAACCGGATGGGACTCATGGGAACCCTGGACATGGTCCCATTTCTACTGGTCGAACGAGCTGTTCATGATGACCTTTTGTTTGTCTGTGGAGCAGGGAGACCCTAATGTTCCTGAATCTGATGATTTAAAACAAACAGACCCTGACAAAAACTGCAGAGCTTAGGAAAGTAATTCCATGTAATCTGGTCATCTGGAGCGTTTAATTGATAACTCATCTGTTGAACAAGAACCATTGAGCACTGAAGCTGACCCAACCATATGACCACACTAAAACTGCACCAGAAGGGAAGACAAAGAAATCAGGCCAGCCAGTCATCTGCTGCCAGCCTGGTTCATGTTCGAGGACGTACATGGAGTCAAGGGGGAAAAGTGTAACGCAGCACCACACTTCCAGATGCCACCTTGACGCAGCAGGACGAAACTCCCTTTAAGTTTCAGGTCATTGTGTCATTCGTTCTTTTGCTGCATCTGCTGAGCACACCACTGCTGGCATGCTCAAATGGTTGCTCACGTTACAGTTTCTGTGCCAATGCCATTGCTGTTTGCTATTAACCTTCCACTCGGTGGTCAGATTTTTTCCCCCTGAACCCTTTATACGACACTCCATAACTTATGACAACAAACATGATGGCGAGCTACCAACACAGCGCAACGCAGAAGCAAAAATCAAACCCTTTTTCTTTCTCGACCTGTCAGCACATCTTTTTTTCTTATGAACTGAATTATGGACATTAAGGATATTGTACATCTGAACCTGGATTAATTTCTAACTGAAATTTCATGTGTCGTCAAGTATTGTTCATATCTAATTATTTATAATACATACACATCTCTATATACACTATATATTATTTAAATTTATTTAATTAAATAAATACCTGTATATTTGTACTTGAACTGCATTTATGACCCGTTTTGTTCACACACGTAGGCTCCAGAAATCGAGTCTACTTCTGACTGCTAAAAGTAGTCATGCTCATTTGGCCGCGGTCAGTTCTTATCTCCTAGCGTATAACAGAAGTCAAGGTGACAAGCTGTTAACCAAGTATTTCATTATTATTTAAAAATGCTTACAATATCTTGTTGCATGATCAGTATATTTTTTCTGTCAAAAAAAAACTTAAAAAACTCATTATGAAGGAAAAAGGTGACGAGCATGAATGACACATTATTTCCAGGCTTTCGCAGGCCACATAAAATATTGTGGCAGCTCAGATCATATCTTGAGTTTGACATGTGCAATATACTGTATGAAGGGATGAATTCAACGATTGCTTCTGGGTACAGGCGATTCTCAAGTTCTTTCCGATGCTCGTCAGTCAGATTTCTTGTTGGATATTTTTCTACGACACCGTGACGGTACCACAAGCTCCTCCTCGTCATTGTCTCCTCGGCCGGACTGGACCTTCCAGCAGAGCCTGCACAAGAATCCAATCAGGCCGAGCGGGAAGCCGAGCAGGAAGCAGCCGAGCAGCGGAGCCTCACTGAAGAGTGGCTTCAACGGGACAAACAGAGGAGACAACCATGAGAACACACGGACAACGAGAATCAAACAGAAACTGGTGATGGGAAATACCACGAGTGTGACTTTGGTTTCGTAAATAAAGCGTCTGACTAGCTGAATGACTCCGTTTCCTCCTTGACACTAAAACAAAAAAACAACAAGTCTCACAACCAAGAATGTTTTTTTCTGCTTCAGGTCTCACCTGGATGCTTCCATCCAGAACCTGGTCCACAAAGTCCACCAGGTGGCTCTCTGTGTCCACTGATGTTAGCGGCAGGAAGTAGCTGTCAGTGGACAGGTTCAACATGATGATGGTGGGAAGTTGTAGCTCGCTAACAACACACACACACAAATAAGTACTTATCCTCATTAAAAACACACAAACAAATCACCTTAACCATTAAATACTCACGCACGTATCGCAACCCTAAAGACGTTCACCTACTGTATATGTGTGGTGTGCATGCGTGTGTGATCACCCCATGATGAGTCCATTGATGTATTCATTCCCCTCCATGAAGCCAAAGTGAACATTTCTGGAAAAATGAGAACAAAAACTTAATATGGCCTCATGTGTGCACACACACACATTTTTGTTCTGTGCGTTGACTTCCTGACCTGCTGTAGATTTCTTTGTATTCCTCTGCCACGTTCTGTACAAGACTTTTGTACCTGAACATGTGACATGGACATAAAATGAGGTCACGCAGAGGTTATAGAGACAGGAAGTCCTTGGCAGAGGTCAAACCTGAGACTTTTCTGGCCCTTGTTGGCCTCCTCCAGCAGGGCCAACAGCACCAGTTTATCTGCAGGAAGAGTAAGCACAAAGATGTGCGTGGGGGGTGAGGGTGGGTGATGTTGCTGTGTCACCAGATCACCTGACTCTCCCATGGCGTACAGTGTGTAGCTGTCCACCTTCATGTAATTAGGAAAGCGCTCTTTCTTGATCCACGCCTTCAGCTCGCCATCGCTGACCTCTGACACACATTAAACATGTTGAAATGGGGCCAAAAGATGAAAGGTGAGGTGTTGACTCCTACCGTTGAAGGTGAAGTAGGTTCCATCTTTAAAAACGACCACAGCAGGAAGGGAAGGCAGTATCACAGTCTGGAAGATATCAGTCACATCAAAAGCTTTCATACCAATTTATTCTTTTTACTGTAATTTATTCTTATCTCGACACAAGTTATTCTGTTTATATATAATTTATTCTTATTTCTACAGAATGGTTTATTACTTCTATACAATGTCTCCTACACAATTGATTCTTACCGTTTCCATACAATTCTTATTTTTTTTTACAACCCATTTTTATTTATACACAATTGATTCTAACTTCTAGACAATTTATGCTTAATTCATTCTTATTTTGTTGATACAATTCTCATTTTTACAAAATGTATTCTAATTAATTCTACTAATTTTATTATGAATTCTATACAATTTGTTATTTGTATATAAATTCGTCTTAATAATTCTACACAGTTTTATATTATTTCTAGACAATATATAATAACTAATTACATACAATTTTTTTACTTCTATACAAGTTATGATTCTATACGATGTGTTATTAATTGCATACAATTAATTCTTATAATTGTATGCAATTATAAATTGTATGGAATGTATTGCATTTGAACCTTGGGCAGGATGTCTCTGCTGGCAGAGAAGAAGAAAGTAGAAACGATGAGATCCTGAGCAGCAGCCAAGTACACAGCCTTCAAACACATGTCAGTGTGATTAGTGCGTGCATGTGTGTGCGTGTGTGTGCGTGTGTATGTGTGTGTACCTTGAGTGCCGAAGATGCCCCAATATAAACAAACATGACGCCATGGCGATTCAGAGCATGTTGGAAGTGCTGCACACTGGTTAAAGGTCGAATCAGCGGACTGATAAATGACAACATGGTCACACAATTACTTCCACATTTGACACAATTACAAACTAAAATGTGAGCCCTGACTTACCCGCTGACACGGTCAGCAAAGTCCATGATTCCATCCTTGGTTCTGGGTCCTAAATAGTTATATTTGAAATTTTTCTTCCACCTGAAAAGGAAGAAAATGACATGACATCATTGCAGAGTATTGGATGCTGATTGGCTTGTGCACTGCACTCACATGAAGATGGCGGGATAACCTCGCACTTTGAACTCTTTGGCTAAAGCTTTGTGAGATGTGAAAGAGATGTGTTAACACGGAGACGTTAGCTTCTTTGCAAGTGGGAACGTAACCTTACCCACATTAGCAGTTGCATCACATTTGCCAACGTTGACCAGAGATCCGACGCTCTTCAGCTCGGAACCAACCTGATGCCACATAGGATCCAACTGTTTGCAGAAGGAACACCATGGGGCGTAAAACTGCACGGACAGAGTCAGGGTCAAAAGGTGATCAGATGTCAGCCCTCTGTAACTCTCATGTGGTCACCTCATACAGCAAGCATTGATGATCATTAAAATTTTTCAAACTCCTTTTAAAACATTTTTATTTCAGAGAGCATTTTTATCATTTTAACTTTCATGTATTTTGTTGTTGTGTTCTCTTTTATTGTGGGTTTTAAATTACTGTAGCACTTTGAGATTTGCCCGCCAAATATACAGTGCAATATAAATAAAATAAAATTTTATACAATGAATTTTATAAAGCCGCACGGTGGCTGAGTGGTTAGCACATTGGCCAAACAGTCAGGAGATCTGGAAGACCTGGGTTCAAATCTCCACTGGGCATCTCTGTGTGGAGTTTGCATGTTCTCCCCGTGCGTGTGTGGGTTTTCTCCGGGTACTCCGGTTCCTCCCACATTCCAAAAACATGCATGTTAGGTTAATTGGCGACTCTAAATTGTCCATTAAGAGTGTAAATGTGAGTGTGAATGGTTGTTTGTCTATATGTGCCCTGCGATTGACTGGCGACCAGTCCAGGGTGTACCCCGCCTCTCGCCCAAAGCCAGCTGGGATATGCTCCAGCATCCCCGTGACCCTAATGAGGATAAGCGGTACAGAAAATGAATGAAAGAATGAATGAATTTTATAAAAATAAAATAAAGCCAGCTGGGATAGGCTCCAGCATACCCACGACCTTAATGAGGATAAGCGGCATAGAAAATGAATGAATGAATAAAATACAATTCATTATTATTGTTTAGCGCCACCCAGAGCAATTTGTAGGCAATTTCTAAATATTCTATATAATAAAAAAATAATCTAAATATTATCTAAATATTCTGAATGTTTTTCCTCATTTACCGATTGTTGAAGGTTCTTTCGATAACCATTTTTAGTAGGCTCTTTCTTTCTACCAGTCAATAATATCTGCAAATGTCATCAAAAGTACGGTTGATTGCTATTGTGATGATTTGTCTAATTGCTGAAATAACTTACTCTGGACCCGACCCCTTTGGCCCCTCCCACGAGTGGTGAGCTCATGGCAAGGGGGACCCACGTTGCCTCTTTGGGTTATGCCCGACTGAGCCCCATGGGTGCAGGCCCAGCCACCAGGTGCTCACCATAGTGCCCCACCTCCAGGCCTGCCTCCAGAGGGGGGCCAGTGACCCGCATCCGGGCGAGGGAAAACTGGTCCATTTGTATTATTCATCACTGGGGTATCTTGAGCCACTCTTTGTCTGATCCCTCCCCTATGGCCTGTTTGTCATGGGTGACCAAGTCTGTCAGCCTTTTGTTTTGTCATTTTTCCAAGCAAGGAGCATATAGGATTTTGGACTATTGTCTGTTTTCTCTGTTTTTTTTTAAATCTGATTTTCATAGAAATCCGATATTTGTTCATTGGCTTTATTTGCTTCAGAACATATTGTTGCCCATATACTGTATATATTAATGAAAACATTGGGTGAAGCCTTGTCTTGCAAATTAAAGACAACTGTAAAAAAAAAAAAAAATTCTATTGTATGTAAATCTGCATTGAGGGGGGGCCCGACATAAAATCTCACCTAGAGAGATGGAGATAGATGGGCAAAAATGACACTACTTATCAACATACTTTAATGAGCCAAATGTCGTCATCTCCACGTGTTTCCACCAAACTGTTGGACATAGAAAGTCATCAACGCTAACAAAACAAATACAAAGGTGTACAACATGTAATAACAACCCCAATGCACATGAACGGTATATAGAAATAGAATTTAACATTACACAAAAAGTCTTTGTCAGTCACATGATGCCATCAGAGCTCTTGTTGATTAGTCAACAATGTTATGATTAAATAAACTGCTAAATTATATAACATTTTAAAGCATGATCCAAATACATTGAATACTCACGAGTCATGAAGCTCCTCAACAAAGGACCAAACCAATGTGAAAGACGCACACAGAAGCACTGCTACCACACAACAAACATTAGGAACACTATTGATCCTTCACAAATGCGAAAAATAAACAATGTTTGATTTTTGTTTCTTTCTAATACAAAGCAGCATACCTAAGAGAATGAGTGTCTTCTTCTGTTCAGACATGTTGAGCAGATTAACAGAATGCAGGTAATCTGCACTCTTGTAATCTGAGCAGATTATCACCTTGTGTTCAAAGGCCTTAAACTTTATTGCCAACAACACAAATGTTTTATGCAATATGTATGTATGTATAAAAATATGTAACCGGTGGTGTTAATCTCAAATGAAGTTGTTTGACTGACGACAGACACAAGGTTGCTGCAGTTGCACTGTTTCACTGACGAGAGCAACAAAAAAACAATGATGCAGGCACAATGTGGCTGAATAGCATAACCCTACACAGATTACAACACAAGACAAAAGCTTAATTAAATAAAATTCTAAATAGGCCTCTCACGATAACAACAAAAACCATAATTGTCCTACTAGCTTTATTAAAGTAAGCTACGGTATTTGGTACGGTACACCTCTAAGATGACAGGCATAAAAAGTGAAATGTAATGTGTGTTCAGAATGTGTTTTGACTATGGCTAAGTGAGCCATCAAGTGACTCTTGAAGCTGTGGTTTTCACAAACAACTTTCACAAAGTTGGCGGCCAACCTAAAATGCCGGTTTACATTAACAAGCACTAAAGCACAACTCATACTGGCGCGCACGCACGCACACGCACACACACACACACGCACACACACACACACACACAGAGTTGCATTAGCATGCACCACTAAACCAAGCTATACCTAGCAGTGTGTGTGCTCATGCTCACATTCGGTGGCTATTCGGTGGCTAGTAAGAGTATCAATGTTTTTTGCAGACTTAGGTGATGTTTCCGGTTGCCACCTGGACATGTTCAGATGAGGGCTGGTTAGTGTTTGTGAGGACATGTCGCTGTGAATGAGCAGTCTGAAAGAGCAGTACGGCCACAGTGAGGGGTGCTACAAAAGCGAACAGTGTTTGCTGTGTGAAATGGACCTGGGAAATGCATCCAGTAAAAGAAGTGTGTTTATTCATTACATGAGATGTGACCTGTCATTACAATAGTTTGAGGGACGAACTGTTGCAACGAATGTTATCGGTATAAAAAATGAGGTGCCGGACAATATCGGTATATCAGATACCAATAAGAAAACTGTACCAATACCAATAAGAAAATTGAGCATCTCTATTAAAAAGTACAAATATAGACTGCAGGTGACAGCCAAAACATGTTGAGGTAAAATAGTAAATATAATAAAACTAAACATATATGACACAACTGTCACATGACAGTAGTCCAAATGTTTCCGATAAATCACTTAGGAACTTAATGACAGTCAAGTACAGAGGTGATTAGAACACAGTCTATGTAAAACATTTAAAGTGTTATTATGATTTTTTATACTTTTTATGAGATACTTCCATCTTTGGTGTCCAGCAGGATTGAGTTTTAGGTTTTGAAGAGATTCTCTGGGAGGGGGTGTGACATCTCTGTGTGTGTCGCAGTAACAGCTGGCGGTCAGGACTGGAGTACTCACATTTTTGGCATGGAAATGTCTCCCTGGTGTGATGGCGCCGAGCATGAAGATCCAAACTTTTTTTCTGGATACTGAAAAAAAAAAATTTGTCGGGACACAGTGTGTGTGGGTGTGCGTGGGTGTGCGTGCGTGTGCGTGTTACCTGCGGTAGTCACAGTGCTGACACTTGTAAGGTTTTTCTTTGCTGTGAGTTCTCGAGTGTCGCAGCAGAGAACTGCGATCAATGGAGGCGTAGGGACACTTGACACACTTGTAGGGTTTCTCACCTGTACGTACACACACACTGGATCAGTGTCAACTTGGTGCATGTGTGCTTCCATGTGTGTTACCTGTATGTGTTCTAATGTGTTGCAGCAGAGAGTCCTTCAGTCTGCTCCTGTAGGAACACTGAGAACATGAGAAAGGTTTGTCTCCACTGTGGACCCCCAGGTGGCGCTGCAGTGTCACTTTGCTTGAGAATTTCCTGTGAAGGAAACAACAACTTTTCTGATTGATCCACCTCAGACGTGACACAGGAGATTTTGGATATTGAAGTAACCTGTGACAGAGTGAGCAGATGAAGCCTGGTGACTCCTCTTCATCTTTTGGTGTCGCTGATGAGTCACTGTAATGATATGTCAAAACAACTCAGTTTGTCGCTGTGATGATGTCACTAAGCTGTCAATCATTACCTGTCCATAGGTGTCCCTTTCTTTTCCCTGCTGTCAGCTGGTCCAATCAAACGTTTCTTTTCATCTACAGAAGACATATACATATCAATATTTATTGATCACTGATCAATTTAACTTTCCAAAAGATTTTGTACCTGCGTTCTCATCTTCAGTAAGTTGGAGTGCTTTCACATTTGAAGAATCCTCCTCTTTTTTCTCCTCCCTCTTCCTGTGGTGTTTCCTCCAATCAGGCTTCAGCTCCACTAACCTATCAGCTGTCTTTTTAGAGCATGTGACACCACTTGATGACTGGTGACATTTGACGTGTGCGTCCAACAGCCGCCTAGACGGCAGCTTCACAAGACACAGAGAACATGACAGATGACGTCTCTTGATGTCATTCCAGGCATCTTTCCATGGCAGCTGGTCCGAGTCATCAGCCGTACGCCGTTCGACGGAAACGGGAGGCAAAGGTGTCCGTGTGGCGGTGATGCGACACAGTCCGAGAGTCATGAGGTGGGCAGACTGCGCCATTTCCTCCTGAGTGGCAGAGGGATCAGTGGAACGAAGGTGCTCCACAGACGGCCTCTTTAGAGGGAAGATGGATTCATCCTCTTCAAACAGAGCGCTAACCTACAAGAAGACACGTCAACTTAGCTTAGCTGACACTACACAACGTGTGTGCGTGCGAGTGTTTGTGTGTGTGCATGTCACCTCACAATTGTGAGCAACCTGCAGCTCCCCCTCAGAGCTGATCACATCACAGGAAGGCGGGCTAATGTTGTCCAGCATGTTGTAGAGTAGGAAGTCCTCATCCTCCTCACTCTGTTTGGACTCTGCCAGGTCCAGTGGATAGGCCAACGCTGCTTGCTGAAGCCTCGCCTCCTCAGCTCCATCCATGCAAGCGAGCGAGGTGAGGGAGGGGGGGTGGTGTCTGAGCAGCAAATGGCTGCTGATGGTGGTCTTCATTTCACAGGTGAACTGGCAAAGCTTACAGCGGTAAATCTCCACAAGGAAGGATTCCGCCAGGCCGCGAAGGCCATCGATGATGTCACAGTACAGACTGGCACTTACGGCCCCGCCTCCCAGTTGCAGCGTTACGGGGCTGATGTCACGGTAACGGTGCTTCCAGCTCAGAGTGGTGACGTCATCATCTTCCGCAGAGGGTACGGTCTGTGACGTTGGCAAGACGTCGTGAGCTTTCACCCTGTAGGGTGACATCCTTCTGTCTGACGTCATTTATTAAAACTCGACAAGAGAAAAGGATTCAAGTTGTAAGTCAAACCCAGGAGTTGATTTAACAAGTAGAAATTGCCACGTGATGTCACAAAAGTAACCAAGCTACAACGGTGCTAATGTTAGCATGTTAACAGAAGAGGAGTCTTTGCCGTACTGATAGTAACACGCTAGCGGAAATTGAAGAGACATTAAAAATAATTTCATCTGTTGACTACAAAACATTCAATATTGTCATAACTTTTTGTGGAGTAGGTATTCCGTCTTTGTTGTTGGTTCCTCGTCATTCTTCAGTTGCTGCTTCTTCTTCGTCCTCCTCTTCCTTCAAGTGCGAGCAAAGGTCTGCTCGCTGCTACTGCCCCCAACAGGCAGCTCTGGAAATTGACGTCGTTGCGACAGTTCAAGCAACAGTTCTTCTTCTTCTGGTAGTTTCCGGCAGGCTGCACGCTGGGATGAAATAATGCTGCTCCCTTTACCGTAAACAAAGACACAACACTAAATTCTCACATAAGGACCAGTGCGGCGCAGATAGCGTATAATTGACTCCTCAATTTGTACTTTAATGAAAAAAAGGACCTGATTGTAAAATTAGTAAGACCCAAATCAGCAAGCTCAATTAATAGCTGCCGTCTTTCCTCAGCGTATTTGCTGCATGACATGACAACAGTACGTGCCTCATAGACTCTTGCTCCCCACACTCACACAAACCATCAGGGTGCTTCCCAATCTTAAACAAGCCCGCCGCAAGACCACAATGGCCAAATCTAAGTCTGGTTAATATAACTTCATCTCTACGACAAGACGCATATAGGCGCCTACTTACTAAAAAGGAAGGCTGATGAGAAGAAATGCCTACCTCTATGCTCCCCCTCCCGCTCTCTCTGCCATTGATTAGTAAAATGTTTCTTGGAGATGCTGAAGCACTCCTGCTTTCCCAGTGGCAATACAAACTCTATTGAGTCCCTGCAAAGTCTAGCCAAAGCATCAGCAAATTCATTTCCCTTAACTCCAGCATGCCCCGGGACCCAAACAAATCTTTCACCAGACCCCCCACTTTCAATTCTTTTGAGAAAATACAGTATAAGAAGGCCTCAGAAGTCCTGTGGTGGATAGCCAGCACGGCTGCTGCAGAGACAGAATAAATGATAGAAAAGGAAAGTTTATTTCATTCTATCCATTTCAGTGCATACCAAATAGGAAGCAGCTCAACTGAAAACACAGACAGATGATCTGACGCACGCACATGCCGCATAACTTGACGGTCAACGACATACAGTCCAAATCCTGCTATGCATCCCTCTTTAGATCCATCAGTAAAGATATGAACAGCATCCCTCTGATCCTTTAGATACTCCTATACACGATTACGACCACACTTTTGTCCATGCCAAGCAAACCAGTATCAACTTCAGCCTCAGGAAGCCTCTATAATGGAACAGATGCCCACACCAACCCCACCCCATCATCCCCCTGAAATCTCAAAACTTGAGCAATCTTTGGCCGCACGGTGGTCGAGTGGGTAGCATGTTGGCTTCACAGTCAAGAGGTTCAGGGTTCAAATCTTCGTTGGGCATCTCTGTGTGGAGTTTGTATGTTCTACCCGTGCGTGCCTGGGTTTTCTCCGGGTACTCCAGTTTCCTCTCACATTACAAAAACATGCATGTTATGTTTATTTGTCTTTTTTAATTTTTCTTTTTTTTTTTTATTGTTTTTTTTTTTTTTTTTGTCTATATGTGCCTCCACCTCCTCTACAGCCATATGGCGGATACGACACCATAACTGAAGAGCAGGGGTATCTGGACCCAAACTACTGCAAAACTGCTTCCAGCAATTCTTTTTCTCTGCCTTTATGACTTTCCTAGCAGCTGCCCTACACCGCTTAAACTCAACTACATTCTCCTGGGTAGGAAACTTCCGCAACCTACGAAAGGCTTTACTTCTTGCCTTCACCACCATCTCTCACTCCTTATTCCACCAAGGGACTAAAACCCACCCCTTTGGGCATTTGCTTAAAGGAACCGCTTGAGACGCAGCACTCATGATCACAGAAGTTAGTGACTCACAATTCTCATCCACTGACCCACTACTCACAACATCCTCTACCGCAGCAGCTGTTAATTCATTGAACTTTCTCCAGTCCGCCAGAGAGAAGTTTAACTTGGACTCATCAGCCCACTCTCCTCATCAAGTGACTTTTCTGCATAAGAAATCTTCTGTTTCTCCTTAAGCATTTGTACCTTGGTAAAATGGTTACTCTCCTTGGACGATGCGAGATGATTTCCTCCACAATTACAGGATCTTGGGGAAGGTACTTCACAATTAAAGATGTCATGATCCCCCCACCCCTCCCCCACTCTTAAGACACCGCCGGCCACCTCTGCACACTATGTGTCCATGTGGCCAAACCTCTGGCACTTGAAACATCTCATTAGGGACCTAATGAATGCCCTAATTTGGTATGATATCCAGCCAATGAACACCCTAATAGGAAGATTCCCTTTAAATGAAAGCACAACTGGAGGATTTGGATTGCCACCCTCAGGCACCCTTAAAGCGCTTTACCTCCACGACTTCACCTCCACTTACAGTATGTTCTCCTTTATTTCTCTTTCAGTTATATCTGCACAAACACCATAAATTACGCCTTTAGTCAAATTATTTTTCTCAGGGACTGAGACTTCAACCTTTTTACCACAAATTTTTGTCAATTTCTGGGCTTTCACCAGCTGCTCCTCACTACCACAGAATACCAAAAGAAAAGACCTAGATGCTTTCAAGGAACTTTTGTGTCTGTGTGAATCAACGTCTTTATCAATTAACTGTCTAAATTAGAAAAAAACGCAAGTGCCTTAGGTAGTTTGTCCTTTCTGCACCACCATTTCTTGGTCATCGCGCCTGCCTTGTTGACTTGGCATGCTCCCAAAAACACTCAGGAATGTAGCACATGCGCTCCTTTTAAGGAGCAATGTATTTTAATTATTTAGGCAGGGTTGTCAAATGATTAAAAATGTTAATCTGATTAATCACCGTTTTTAAACAAATTAATAATGATTGACTATTTGCACCTATGTCTGAAATATGCCAACATTTACTGTATTATCGGAAATATAAAAAAATGTGTATATAAACAACTTCAAAGGAACTTTAAATTTAAGTCAAGCAAAAAGATACCACATACCTAATTAATAGTAGCAGAACATTTGAATCACACTTTGACAACGAGCAAAGGGGTTGCAGTCAAAGACATCACATGATTTAAAATAAATGCAATCAATTTCATGTTTTCCAGCATAACTGAATGCAGTACATTGTACATCCGCATTAAGAGTTACAAAATGAGTAATAATAACAAACAATTCATGTTTTTCTTTGACTTTAGTTTATTTAGACAACATATACACACAAAGAAGCTGTTTTTGGGATGTTCAGAGTATCCCTGATCCCTGGTGAGGAGTACTCTCACCGGAATGAATACAACCTTTCTGTGTCAAATTATTTAAATTAGTTTACATTAGCGAAATTTCTCCCAAATATTAAGATTTTCTTATTCAGTTCTATTTTTAGTTATACCAGCACCAATCTACCAAACTATACAGCTGCTTTCTAGTTGGCCCTCAGCAGCCTTTCTGATTGGTTGTCTGAGGTCATGTAGTTTTAGCTTTTTTCTATTTTGCAATTATTGTCATTTATTTCCTGAGACAGGAGAATATTATATAGATGTACTGTATAAAACAGATAATAATATAATGGTAATGGTTTAATTTACTATATTTTGACAATGCATACTAGTATAAAGAGAATCAATAATACAAAAATATACAAATGTTATATTTCTTTTCCATTTTGTCATTGCTTTTTGCGTATTGACTTTGGTGTTTACATTTTATCTTTGATTTTCCTCTTTTGTCTTTGTCCTATCCATTTGCTTTTCCTATTGCATTTCCTGGATGCCTGACGCTAATTGGTAAAAGCAATGTCAATTCATGGGCCTGCCTACAGCTTCTGCCAGGGTGACTAGTCCCATCCAGCCTGTTAGCCGCTTCTGTCGGCATCTTTGATATCGGCTCCATCGTGTAAGACATTTGCTCAAACTATGTGCATAGTGGTGTGATAGTGATGTTACTTCCTGTCCGTCACCTCCTTCCGGTCACCTGCGCTAAGAGCTACATTTAAACATTGACATTGCTTATACCAGTTAGCGTCAGGCATCCGGTAAATGCAAAAAGGAAAAGCAAATGGAAATGATAAAGACAAAAGAGGAAAATCTATGCTAAAATGGAAAACGAATATGACTACATGTGTATATTTTTGTATTATTAATTCGCGTTATACAGTATTTCCACATGTATTTTCTTTTCATTTTGGCACTCCTGTGAATCTATAACAAGGAACAGTGGAATATATCACATAGTACAATTCATAGTTCCACATGTGCAAAAAGGAGTATGAAAAAGCAAAGCTTATTTAATCCTAGCCACCCCCACCCCCTTCTTTTCACATCAATTGCCATACATTTGTTCACTTCCTGTATTGCAAATGTACTCTTTGTTAGGTCAAATATAGTACATAGGAAAATGGCAAGGTAATATAACAATGTGATATAATAGTCATCAAGGTTATGTGACAGTTATATGACAGTGATAAATATTAACATGTGTAAAATAATAATAGAAATAATAACTGATGAAAGGGTTCATTGTTGACAGAAACATAGTTGGATAATGGGTTAAGTACTGTCAATGTACTAGTGAGTAGTAGTAGTGATTAGACATTGCATTGGACATACACAGTGGTTCATGACTCTTCTTCCTTGTATTTTGTAAACATCAACTGCCTGTACTGTTTCTTAAAATTACTCATTTTAGTGCATTGTTTGAGTTTCCTACTCAATCCATTCCATAATTTGATTCCACATACTGAAATACTGAATGTTATTGATGTCGTTGTCACGTACAAGTGTTTAAAGTTTTTCCCTGGGATCCTATTTTTCTCTTTTGTTGAGAAGAATTGTATGGCATTTTGGGTAGCAAGTTACTGTTTGCTTTATACATAATTTTAGCTGTCTGAAAATTAACTACATGAGCAAATTTTATTTAGATTAGCACAGATAAACACAAAGCAGCATTCGGACATGGCTCAGAGTCCACAAGCATGTGACCATCTTAGGAGGTCAATTATCTTTTTCACACGCCTGCTTGCTGAATATAAAAGTTTATTTATGTTGAAGTTTTAAAACAGAGTTTCAAGCTATCTATTTTGTACTTGTAGCTGTACATGTAGATGCATTTACCAACCACACTGAAAGAGAGAAAACAAACATTGCGTGCTAACACGCGCTTTCACTTCCTGTCTTACACAAACCAACTGTGGAGTCAAATTTTGAGTCACCCAACAAAACAACTGAAATGTCTCAGATGAGACTCAACATTTTTCAAATTCCAGGAAGTGGTTCCCAGTTAACAGCATCATCAATGGTGATACTTTATTTTACTGCTTGATTTGTATTTAGGACTTTGTCAATGATCACCTTGAGGAAAAACCTTCATCTTCTCTTGGATTTGATACATACACAATGGACCAAAATGCTGGGAAAGTCATTTGAGTCTTCATTTATTATCTTAGCAAACATTTTGGACAATTACTGTATATGCTTCCAAAAAACACTTTGAGGAAGAACCTTTTCTTTTCCTTGTGCACAAAACTAAGGTCACAAAGGCATGCTTGGAGGAGTATGTTATCAAAAAGATAGTACAGGTCCAACATTCTTGACCTCACTGTTGTAGAAAGTAGGGGGTGTCTTCTTATGTCAGGAGATCTTGCAAGATTAAAACGTGACAAGATTTCTTGTTGAGAAAAAAACTCTTGTGGGTACTAGGCCTGGGAGAATAACAAAATAATTAATGAAATACACAATAAATGAAAACAAACTTGATCATTTTGCCGAACTCAATCACTATATTTCCATGTGCATGCATGTCTGTTTTCCTCATCTCTCACCTCCAAACAGCTGGCACGAAGAGAGTTCACTCTGCACCTTGGCGCATTTGTTCCATAGAATAACGGCATGAATGGAGTGAGCCATTTTGTCATTCATATAGTCTCTTTGTCTCGGTGGATGGGGGCGGGATTGGTAGCAAAAATGCAAAGTGCAGAAGATTGTAATGTAGTAGAAATGAATTTAGTAAGTTGCAATATATTGAATTATAGTTTGTGATATTTTTCATCGTACTTTTCTTAAAAGTAATGTTAAAATATCATCTCGTTTCATTTTTGTACACCCAATCTCCTGCATCGTCTCTTCTTGTGAATTGAGTGTCTCATTAAATCATCTGGAAAGAGATTAAAAGAGCTGTTATTTTTGTGAAGACTCCGGAGTTCCTTCATGTTTCACTTCCTGGAGCTGTCCCAATACTTTTGTAGATATATTATACAATGTATCTCTAAATTCTGGACACAGGCAAAAATGCATATATTATACAGAGTGATGTACGTTGAGGTTCATGGCTGGTGAGGCACTGACTCCTTTGGAGTTTGTCAATGCAAGTTGCTCACTAAGAGGATAACAAGAAAAAATCAGAATACTTCACTTTGGTTAGAAATGTTTTATAATGTTTTATAATCCTCTAATCCTGTTTATCTTATTTTTTCTATTAACCAAAAAACATTTGTGTTTTTAACTTTTACCTGTATATTAAGTACATGCACCCTGTCATCCAGGAAAAGCTGTGATACTTTGTCAAAGTGTGATCACATGGTGTATAATCCTCCATCTTGACCATCAAATTTATTAAGTCATTCAACAGAGCGTAAAATAAATCTTGGCAAGCAGGCAGACGCAAGCACCTTCCAGCTCATGCACACAGCATCCCTTTAGAATGAAGTCATTATTGCGAGCGCCTCCATATTACATTTATCTGTATTTAACTGTCCGATTAGCAAGAAAAATGATGTTGCTCGACGTCCTGTAGTGGGCCCTGTGCTCAGCCCTGAGCTCGATTGGCATTTGCCACAGACCACCAGAATTGGGAACTACGGCACTGGTGCCCTGTGCTTTTCACCGATGAGAGCAAATTCAACCTGAGCACATGCAACAGATTAAAAAGGGTCTGGTGATGCCGTGGAGAACGTTATGCTGCCTGCAACATCATTCAGCGTGACCGGTTTGGTGGTGGGTCGGTGATGGTCTGGGGAGACACATCCCTGGAAGGATGCACAGACCTCTACAGGTTAGATAATGGCACCCTGACTGCTATTGGGTATCAGGATGAAATCCTGGAACATATTGTCAGAACCTATGCCTGTGCAGTGGGACCTGGGTTCCTCCGGGTCCACGACAATACTCAACCTCATGGGGCTAGAGTATGCAGGCAGTTCCTGGAGGATGCAGGAATTGATACCATTGACTGGCCCCCACGTTCACCTGACCTAAACCCAATACAACACCTCTGGGACATTATGTTTAGGTCCATCCGGTGGCCTCAGGTTGCTCCTCAGACTGCCCAGGAGCTCAGTGATGAGCTCCATCCCCAGTGATGAGGAAATCCCCCAGGACACCATCCGCGGTCTCATTAGGAGGATTCCCCGACGTTGTCAGGAATGCGTACAAGCACGTGGGGGCCACACAAACTACTGAGAATCATTTTGAGCTGCTACAATGACATTTTGGCAAAATGGACCAGTCTGATGCATCATTTTTTCACTTTCATTTTTGGGGTGTCTTTGATTTCCCACCTCTATAAGGTGATCATTTTCATTTCTATCAAATTATGTGGCATATTTTGTTACTAATACATCAGCTACTCGTTATCAGGAAAGATATTCAAGATCATTTCCCCCACCGGTTTAGATCTGATGTGTTTTCAAAGTGTTCCTCTAATTCTTTTTAGCAGTGTATTATATATACATATATGTATATATAGTACATTTGAACTTAAAACGTTAAAATGTTATGTTTAAGAAGACGTTTTGCCTCTCACCCAAACAGATTCGATCAGTTCAAGATAGAAGCAACCGTCCCCCCTGGTTTCACTCTTTTGTGGTGCACCTGCTGCTGGTCCGTTATGTGACACACTCACTTAAAGGTTGGCTTCAGATGTGTGTCGGCACCAAAAAGTAAAAAGTGTGTGTAGTGTCAACACACACTCAGGCAATGTGATGATCATGTTTTTCATCGCTGAGGTGAAAACATTTGACAGAAAATGCTTAGCAATATTTATCCTACGGTTCTAGGATAGGTTCCGCCCTCACATGCTAAGTGCTCCACAAAAGAAGGCGTCTTCGGCTCCGCCCGTTTGTGCCACTTCTGCTTTGACTTATCAACATTTAACGGACACGAAGAACAGACACGCAACACGAAGACACGCTGTGAGTCCCCTGTGTGTGTGTCAGTGCTTTTAATTTGAGTTTATTCAAAGCTTTTATTTTAGCACAAAATACGCTGCGATGTGTGTGTTTTAGTTGGTCAAGGATCACATGACCTCCATGGATGACATCATGACAGACTTGGTAACTGAGGTACTAAGCCTTGCAGGTGGCACATGGTGGTAGCGTCGTTATGGACTGTTTCTCTCTCTCCCCCAGGACCCATTCAACGGTGGGCCCACGGCCACAGACGACTATGACTATCCTGACCTTCTGTGCAACCTGACGTCCGTGCGCCACTTCCGCCGCGTGTGCGAGCCGCCGCTCTTTTGGATGATCGCGCTGGTGGGCGGAGCGGGGAACCTGGCAGTGGTTTGGATCTATCTGAACTTCCGGCGGCGCCTGAAGACCATGACAGACGTCTTCCTGCTCAACCTGGCCATGGCTGACCTTTTGTTCCTGGTCACGCTGCCATTGTGGGCAGCCGAGGCATCTCACGGCTGGAGCTTTGGGTCCACCCTCTGCAGAATCACCTCGGGCTTGTACAAGGTCAACTTGTTCAGTAGCACGCTCCTCCTTACTTGCATCAGTGTGGACCGCTACGTTGTCATTGTGCAGACTGCCAAAGCACAAAACTCACAGGCGGAGCGCCGCCGCTGTGGCCGGCTGGTGTGTGCAGGTGTGTGGCTCGCCGCTCTGCTGCTTTCCACACCCGAGCTGGTGTTTGCCACTACAGCGGTGGCAGACGGCGGACCTCAGGAGTTCTGCAGGATGGTGTTCCCGCCGCACTTGGGGCAGCGTACCAAGATGGCTGTGCTGTTGGTGCAGGTGGTAATGGGCTTCTGTTTGCCCTTCTTGGTCATGGCAGCGTGCTACAGCGCCATTGTGGCCACGCTGCTCAAGACTCGCAATTTCCAAAAGCACAAGGCCATGCGCGTCATTCTGGCAGTGGTGGCAGTCTTCTTGGCGTCGCAGCTGCCTCACAACGCCGTGCTGGTGACAGAGGCAGTACAGGCAGGCAACATGACCATGACAGATTGCAAGGAGCTCAAGCGTTTCCTGAAGGCTGGCCAAGTGTTGAAAGGCGTAGCCTATCTCCATGCCTGCCTCAACCCTTTCCTCTACGCATTTGTTGGTGTGCGCTTCCGTCGTGACCTCCTGCGGCTGCTGAGATGTTGCCACCGTACGCCGCCATCAGACCAGTTGAGCCGCTCCGGCAAAAGTCCGCTGGGCTCGGTGAGAGCGTCTGACAGTGACACGTCACAGGCACTGTCACTGTAGACGGGACTTTCTGTTGGTGGTGGTGGCCGTAACGATGGTGCTTGTTACGTAACAGACTTTTTGTCAAAGCGCTAACAGACAAACAAGCTGCAGGAAGTTGACTGTCATGCTTTTTTCTTAACTTCCTTCCCTCGTTTCCTGTTTTCGCCTCCATTCTGACAAACTTTCTCATGACCTTTATTGGAAACAAAACAGAGAGGAGAGATAACAAACATGTCAGACATTGTTCCCATGGAAGGACAAACATGTGAGACAAACGTTAAGGTTACAGGAAGTGATGAGTGATGCTGGTCAAAGCAGTCCGAGGAGTTCATCTCAAGCAACAAAATAAAAAGAAACTTTGACCCCAAGTAATCTTTGATGTCTGGAGAAACTTCTTCATTATTTGTCCTTGACCACTTCCTGTTGCCTTTTAGGTCACCTGATGTTTCAAACAGAAAGACATGGCCACTTGACACCAGAACTTTTCTTTTCAACAAACAACAAACAAACAGCTGAGTCACAGTGTGTGTGTTTGTGCCTGTGTGTGCGTGTATCAGCTGACCTCTGTGTTTCAGCACGCTTCCTTTTTGCTGACACAGCTGCGCACACACACACAAAGATACACACACATTGTGACAATAACACAGGTTATTATATTGTGACATTGTGACAATAACACAATGTCACAGGTATCAGATGGACAAAGGCGGCCATCTTTCCAGAAGGTCGTCCTCCCATAAATCCAGGTGGTGTGCTCCCCTTCGAGGTTTTGTCCATCATGCATCTGCCGCGACGTCGCTCCTCCATTTTGGGACAGTCATCGACCGAGCGTCCGAGCACCGCGTGCAGCAGGGTCGCTCTAGCCGGGACCACATCACGGGGTGTCTTTGTAGGCACTGCCCCCCCCATGGGTGGGGCGTCCAGCCTGGGGACACGGGTGTCCCGCAGGGCTCTGGGCATCAGCAGTGTCTTCTTGCAGGGGATGAGGAGCAGCGCGGTACCGGTACTTCCCCGGGCGGGAGAGCGAACCGTACCGGGTGCTGTGGGAGGAGGGGGGTCAGTGGCGGGCCTGAACACCTGCCTGATGGAGTACCGTGACAAAGTGCGAGCACTGGAGCAGCTCAACCAGCAGCTAGAGGAGCAGATCCGACTGAGCCTGGACCGCAAGGCGTCCAGTGCCAGCGCCTGGGGTCCGCTCAGGCAGGACTGGGAGGACGTCTACAGACAGGTGAGATGGACCTTTGACTCAGAGGTCACAGAACAATCAATCATCATAAATAAATATCATGTGACACCATGATGAAAAACCCATGTCGTCATGGGACATGCACTAATTCCTGCTCCTTGCACTAAGTCACTGAACAATGAAGACTGATGGACAGCAGTGTGTGTGTGCATGCATATGTGTGTACAGGTGAGTGAGGCCATCTTGGACAATGCTCGGCTGATGCTACAGACAGAGAACGTACAGGCCAATGCAGAGGACTTCAAGGAAAGGTGAGAGGTGAATTTGGACTTTATGGGTCAAGAGGTTACAGTCAGGTGTGCGGTCGACAGGTATGACAATGAGCAGCCCTTCAGGAAGGCAGTAGAAGAGGAGATTGCCTCGCTCTACAAGGTAATTGAGGAGGCAAACCTGACGAGGTCTGAGCTTGAGCAACAGATGGATGACATGCGAGCAGAACTTGGACAACTGGATCGCAACCACGAGCAGGTGCAACAACTCAGCACTATACTCCAACAACATTTAACAGTTGTGAATGGATTTTAATGACTTGCAAATTCTAAAAAGTTTGTGTGACTGCAGGACGTTCGTCTCCTCTACACTCAGATGTGTGGACGTGAAGTGGATCAGCCAGATGCCCCCATAGAAACTAGTCTGGACCAGATCTTGGACTATATCCGCAACCACTGGGAGAAGGCGACGGAGAGGAACCGAGCCGAGACCGACAGCTACCAGGAATGCAAGGTCAGAACCGACACTGAGCGGTGGTCTGGACCATTCTTGACACGTGTGTGTGTGTCTGCAGGACTCCAAGTGTGTGAGCCAGCTGAGTCCGGAAGAGGAGGAACTAGAGGCACTGAAGGTTGAATGCTCCGATGCTGGCTGCAAGATCCAAAGTCTGCAAGCTGAGACCGAATCCATTCGAGCTCTGGTAATCACAGTCGAAACAGTAACAACCCCGACTAAAAAATGGTTCAGTTACATTTTTCATGAATTTCTGCCTGTAGAAGCGTGGCCTGGAGAACTCATTGGGCGATGCCCGCCACTGGCATGAAATGGAGCTTCAGAACCTGGGCTCTGTGGTGTCCAAGCTGGAGGCGGAGCTTGCAGATGTCCGCGGCGAGATGGAGCAGCAGGGCAGAGACTATGACGCCCTGCTGAGCAACAAGCAGCGTCTGGAGCACGAGATCCGACTCTATCATGGCATCCTGGACGGAGAGGAGCGCCGCTTCCAGCCCACCGAGTCACTGTGAGTCACTGAGACGAGCCTATTGGCTGGGTCATATGACCTCAACTCCAAAACACACACTTTCAAAATGAAGATCACTTAAGATCAGGATCTGATCGGGAGGTTGGCTCCATGAACACGTTTCTGTCCAGGGGCTCTGTTCTGTGGAAGGACCTTGACCAACCATCCAGGATTGTCGCAGTTTCAGACACCAGTGCCCCTAAACCAGGACCTCCAATTGGGACTTGTAGTCAATTGGGTACCAGTTGAGCCATTAACTGCATGCGACGAACTGAGCCTCTCATTGGCCACGGCATTACCCACCCACTTTGCCAGAAACCACAATGCACGACACAACACATTATGCTTTTCACTCCACAGACTTTAATATGTAACTTGCATTTCTTTTTCTGCTCCCAACAAGTTATCAAAATGTGTTTACTTTGGGACAAAAGAGTACACAGGTATATCTTCCTGTTGTTTCCAGAATAAAAGCCTCATTCGCAAATTATATCCAAGCTTTTAGCTTTTATTTTGAAGACGATTTACACAACGTAGACAGGAGGAAATTCCCTCTGCCACTTCCTGTCACGGACAAGAAGTGTTCACAGCACCTCCTGCTGGTGGTAACAGTCACCAGCTTGCTTGCTCAGGGCACAATGCTAACAGTTAGCCACCACAAGCTAACGCTACAGTTTGTACCCTGGGGGCTCTGGCGTGCACGCCGCTGGTGTGAGTGCTGCATCTGGCCTCGCACGCCCGGGGTGGCGGAACCTCACCTCGCAGCATGTCAGTGACGTGGATCCTGCAGCTGTGATCATTGGAGGATTTAGGCAGGTTGTAAGGGGATGCAGCCGACGCCCACCCCTCCCTCGTGGCATGCCATGGGTGCCATGAAGGTCCAACGTCCGGTGTCGGGATTGAACATCTCCACGGAGCACAGATTGGATTGTCCGTCATACCCGCCCACAGCGTAGAGACGGCCCGACGTTGCCATCAGAGACACCCTGCTGCGTCGTGTGTTCATGGCCACCAGGTGGGTCCACTGGCCCGATGCCGAGCTGAACACTTCGGCGCCGCTGAGGAAACCTGAGCCATCGTAACCGCCCACTACGTACATGTGACTGCCCAACGTCGCAGCGCCGTGACGACACCTCTTGTTAGACATGGCTGATGACGTGTGCCAGCGATTTGTGTGGTGGTTGTAATACTCCACCTTCAACACACACACACATACATACATGCAGTCAGTCTGTTAGTGATTGCGTTCTTTTGTGACGATGACAATGCCACTGACCGTGTTGAAGATCTGTAAACCATCATGGCCGCCAGAGACAAAAATGCGTCCATCAAGCACGGTGACACCGGCTGCGCTTCGACTTGCACTCATCTCCGTCATTAAGGCCCACCTGCAGGCGACAGAGAGTGATCTGATGAAGGAGCAGGAAGTCTTTTTCACCTGTCATTGTGACACCTGTGTAATGCTCACCTGTCAGTCTCAGGAGAGTAACGCTCAACTGAGTTGAGAGAAGACTTGCCATCATATCCACCACACACGTAGATGTGTCCATCAATCACCACTGTTCCCATGGCGCTGAGGACAACAACAATGTCCTTATACACTCTGCTGTATACTATATAGTAGAGTCTCTACCAGAGTGTACATTATAGTACAGGGGTCGGCAACCTTTACCATCAAAAGAGCCATAATGTCTCCACTTCCAATAGAAAAAATGTACGGGAGCCGCAAAACATTACAGAACTTATAAACTTGTAAAAGTTCTAATCTTTCATAATGGTAACTGTGAGAACTACAAAATTCAACAAACAAAAGTGCGGCTACACGTGTACGCCTACTCTGAGCTTATTTTAAAAAAACAAAACAAAAAAGAAACAATCGGAGTTCATATATCTGCATCAGTGTTGTTTGCTCAATACCGCTTATTCCTGCTGAACTGTCATCAATAACCATTCCATCGATCCTGTTCTTGACTGACTTTGCAAAGAGAGATTATTTTATTTTCTGAATCATTTCATTTTTTAATTAGGTGAATAGATGCTCTGATATGTTTAAGAACAATTATTTCATGTATTCTCTAACTCTGAATGGCTTCCAATCTCATGTACAGCCCAGTGTTGCCAGCTTGGCAATTTTCTTGCTAAATCTGGAGACTTTCCAAACCTTATTTTCTCAAAACGACTAGAGACAAATGTAAAGATTTTTCTGACGTCATTGGAAGATTTTCTGTTATTTGCACACATAAATGTTAAAGCACATATTGCTCTAAACTGTGAGTGCACAGTCAGTCAGCTGCCGCTGCACATAACCTGCCTCTCCTGGAGTCACCACCTCGGCGATTAGCGTTTCACGGGCTGTGTTCACATAGCTAGGCGGGTCAGATATTTCAGATTCTTTTCGAAAAAGCACATTTCTCCTACCTCAGTGTTAAAAGAAAAAAAAAAACACCGCGCTCAGCGAAGGGAGCCGCAGCAAGGAGCTGAAGAGCCACATGCGGATCCAGTGCCACAGATTGCCAACCACTGGTTGACCTAGTAAATAATATGGTGTGTAGTCAATTGACCACAGCTTGTCACAAGCTAAGCCTTACACTCATTTCCATCTCATTAGAATGTCTACCATCTTTGTTTACACATTTTGCCTGGCTCAAACTGCCTCTCTGGCAGGAACTAGCTAGCTCATTTTTGTCCAATGGGTGAGCTACAAGTGGCTTACTTTTTAAAAGTGTTATTTTAACAATTTTGCTCACTTGTTATCATTATAATACTGTACTTATGGCTTGTTTTCAAAATACTAGGTGTGTTGAAGTTGTTCAACATAAGCACATACTGTGTCCAGCTTTAAGATTCTGGCGCTATCACAGGGGGTCTCCAACAGATACGAATGAGATGGTGAGCAGTAGCTCACCGGCTGATGCTGAGTAGTAGAATATTTGTTTCACCTTAGCATTAATAAGTGTATTATAATATTCATATGTTTTCTATGTAAACACGACACCTGTATTTAATGACAATTGAGCACACTAGTTGAGATGTGCTCTATGAAGTTCAATTTAAATGTTGACAGTCACATAAAACACAAATAGCCTGCCTACTTTAGTTTTGTCAAAGTAGCTTTAATAGTGCTGCAAATTGGATACACATGTGCTATCATAACCCTGGACTCTGAATTGACACTGTTTATACAGGACAGATTTCTGTAACAAAATATTTACATTACATAATTTTGTTAATTGTTATTTTTGAACTAAAAAATTTAATACTGAACAATTCATTTCCCATGATTTTGTGTTACTCTAAAACAGGCATCAAATGAAATTTAGGTTAGTGCGAAGTACAAAATTTTGTACTTTTGGTCTAAACACGTCAGGTAATGAAAGAAGACCTGACGTTTTAGACTCTCACTTTAAGTCCTCTCAGCAACTTTGCCATTAAATTAACCGTTTTGCAATTTTCTTGGTTTATGTCCTACTGGTTGTTGAAAACATTAAGCTCATAAATAAATAAATAAAATGTATTGTTAGGACCATATCAGCAAAAGAAAATTTGGCACACTGATACAAGCACGTTTACATGATCATAACATTGTGTGTTGAGCAATAAGTAGGAGTGTATTTTTCATTAAAGACAGAGTAAGAAGTTACAGCTGAGTGCAACCCTTGTCATGCACAAGTTTCCTCTGCTGGCACAGAACCGGGGAGGTTTAAGGCAACCAAACTCATCATGCATTTGAAGCAGCGTTACACAAGAAACTCCTACGAGACAACAAGACGTCATTAGCAATAACAGAAAAAATGACCAGCCTCTTGATGAGTAAAGTCGGGTTTGAATGCTTAATTGACGATCTCAAAATGAAGCTTTTTCTAACATTCTACACTACCAAATAAGTGTGTGTATGATCCGTGCTGATATCTGTATCGGCTGATATTCAAGGTTGGTATATAGGTATCGGATCGGAAGTGAAAAAGTTGTATCGCGATACCCCTACTAATGATGTCCCTACCACAGCAATTATTGTGCAGCACAATGATCAGAGTGTTTACCTGCGTTGGCTGTTCATGCTGGACACTCTGGTCCAGCTGTCTGTCTCGGGGTTGTAAACTTCGACAGTGCTTAGGCGTGACTGTCCGTCATATCCTCCAATGGCGTACAAAAGTCCATTAACAACAGCGACACCCACTCTGCTGCGAGCCGTCCTCATTGCTTGGCAACGTTCCCACAAATTCCCAATTGGATCAAACACCTCAACCACATTTATGGAATCACCTAGAGGACAAAACTACTTTTCAGCCAGGGACCAATCAGAAGGCAATCCAGTGTAAGTACCGCCCACTAACAGACAGGTGAGGAGGAGAGATGACACCTGAGCTGTTGAGTCCTCCCACAGCGTAAATGAGACCCGTGATTGACGTGCAGCACCTCGACCGAGTTTTAAAGGCCGGAAGGTGAGGCTGACGCTCCAACATCAGGTGGAAGTCTTTGGCTTCATCCACGAGGTCTCTTTGGCATAGAAAAGCGGGATCAAACATCTTCAAAACAAAAACTCACCTTCAACATGTCTTACCTGCATTTATGGCAGCAGCGCACAAGTTCCTCTTGCTGGACTCGTTCAGTAAGGAATTGAGGATGACAAAGTGGCAGTCTGATCCTTGATAGAAGTTCTGGCAGGAGAGACTCACGTTTGTCCCGGTCATGATGGACCCAGACCAGCACCGCTTCGAACACCTGCAAACGTACAATACATCCAAAGATAGAACACATTCATAAATGCAACACGTGGGACACTTCCCAGTAGTGGTGTCCCGGTACGACATTTTCACCTCCAATGCGATACCAACATGTCAGTAGGTCTGTAATCGGCTGATACAGTTTTTAATCCAATATTAAGACAAAATCATACATACAGTGGAACCTCGACTTATGAATTCATAATACAAATTGGGCTTTGAAGATATTTTCGTCCCATTTAAGAAAAAAAAAATTCAAATTACAAAAACAAAAATGGAAAGCGCCACACAGAATTTTAAATGTACTGCACTGCCATACAAGCTACCCTCCCCTGGGGCGGTAATGCACCAAAGTAATGGATGCCAACCGCCGTAGAACTAAAGAGGAAGAAAAAGCTGCCCTCACATTGGTTATCTCGGTTAGTTCCCGTCATCTTATCATCCAATCACGGCGTCCCTTTGCTCAGAGTACCAAAAAGATCCCTACAATTGTACAAAATTAAAAAAAAAAAAAACATAGTGTTAAGTTTAGTGTGTAATGCACAGTACTCATTTGAATAATTATTGAATTACGTATGATTCCTGCCATTTGTGAAAACTACATTCACCCCTCCTCCTTCTCCTCCTCCACCATCAAGCTAACATCGCTCAACCCAAAAAGTAAAGTGTTATTTTTCATTACAAAATGTATTATGTTTCATTGCTTGTTGTTTTTTAACATTCATGTACGTGTAAATGAATATGTTGTCATTAATGAACACATTTCTTCCGGGTGGGTACAATACTTAGATTGTTTTCGAAAGGGTTGGAATGAATTACGCCATTTATATGTAAATCTTGTCTCACAATACAAAAATTCCAAGACACGAAAGCCTCTACGAAACAAATTCATTGAATATATTGAGGTTCCACTGTGCTTTATTATTTATGTTATGGTATGGAATAGAAAAGCAAGGATCATGCTTCCCTTGTATAACTTATTTTACGTGATGACAAGTTTTGCACTCTGCTACAACTTCTTATTACTGCCAATCAGATGACATCACTCCTGCCCGTCGCTACTTTGTTAGCACGCTAGCAAACACTATTGTGATGATATGGGCTCTAGATGGAACTGAGTTTTTGTATCAGAGTGGCAATATCGGAGATTTGAGACGCAGGCCGATATAATCAGATTTTTTTTGGTGATCTGATTTTTTTGCCTGATATCCAATATCAATGATGAATTGGGACATCTCTGCTTTCAAAGATAGTATATGTAAGACACAGATAACAACAGCTACAAGTCAAGGTGTGTCCAAATGTCCCACCTGCTCCTCCTTTTTCACATTAAGTTCATCACAGCCAATTAGCTCGAGCACCTCCTCAGTCTTCAGGGTGAGGAACTCGTCAGACAAGGACACGTCCACAAAGTGTTGGTGAAGGTAGTTGTTGGCCGAGTCATACAGTGTGGTACACATCATCGTCTCTGCAAACTGACGCACTCCCAAACAGTTCTTCGGATGCAATCTGTAGACCACATAATCAACACATGTGATCCATCATGCTAGGCCTGATGCCATGTCAAAGTCATGTGATGTGATGTAGACAAGAAGAATACAAAATGTCTGTAAGATTATTTGAATTACTTACCTCTCTTGCAGGAAGGAGCAGCAAGCATCTTTAACGTTCTGCAACTGCAGGAAGCTTGAGCCAATCAGAAGAGACTGAACATTCTGCTGATCAATGGCAACATGGCCACTGTATGCAAAATTGATCAGAGCCTCCAGAGCACTGCACACACAAAAAGTGTCACTCGGTCTGGTTTGTGGGATGTAAATTGATGTCAGACTAGTTTTTGTGAACAAACATGGGTCTAATGCTGGTTTCCATCCATCCATTTTCTATGCCGCTTATCCTAATTAGGGTCGCGGGTATGCTGGAGCCTACCCCAGCTGACTTTGGGCGGGAGGAGGTGTACACCCAGGACTGATCGCCAACCAATCGCAGGGCACATATAGACAAACAATCATTCATACTCACATTAACACTCTAATGGACAATTTAGAGCCGCCAATTAACCTAAAATGCATGTTTTTGGAATGTGGGAGGAAACCGGAGTACCCGGAGATAACCCCCGCACAGCAGAACGTGCAAACTCAACACTGAGATTCGTAGCCTGATCTCCTGACTGTGAGGCCACCTGTTTGTGGCATGTAAACCGGTCACAGACTGGTGGCTTATGTGATGAGAAGTGATGAGGCTGCGGTTGTTTGCAAATACCTGGGGTCCATTCCTTGCATCAGGATCTCGTCCTGTTTACACTCCACCATGTCATTTGTGAACATGGCATGAAAGTAAGGGATTGAGGCCGCCAAAACTATGCGATGAGCACTGAATTTGTGATCGCCAGCCTGCAGACAAGGTGTAGTTTAATGATCAATAAACCGGGTTGCTAAAGTCACAGTTTTTTTTGAATATGGGGTATCGGACCACCTAATCCAGGCGGTTCGTTCCCTGTATGACCGGTGTCAGAGTTTGGTTCGCATTGCCGCCAATAAGTCGGACCCGTTTCTAGTGAGAGCTGGACTCCACCAGGGCTGCCCTTTGTCACTGATTCTGTTCATTACTTTCATGGACAGAATTTCGCGCAGCCAGGGCGTTGAGAGGTTTCAGTTTGGTGGCCACAGGATTCGGTTTCTGCTTTTTGCAGATGACGTGGTCCTGCTGGCTTCATCGAGCAGTCACCTTCAACTCTCACTGGATCGGTTCGCAGCTGAGTGTGAAGTGGCTGGGATGAGAATCAGCACCTCCAAATCTTAGCACATGGTTCTCACCTGGAAAGGGGTGGAGTGCCATCTCCGGGTCGGGGATGAGGTCCTGCCTCATATGGAGGAGTTTAAGTACTTCGGGGTCTTGTTCCTGAGTAATGGAAGGATGGAACGCGAGATGGACAGGCGGATTGGTGCGGCGTCTGCAGTGATGTGGACTCTGCACCGGTCTGTCGTGGTGAAGAGAGAACTGAGCCAAAAGGCAAAGCTCACGATTTACCGGTCAATCTACGTTCCTACCCTCACCTATGGTCATGAGCTTTGGGTAGTGACCAAAAGGACAAGATTGCGGGTACAAGCGGCTGAAATTAGTTTTCTCCGCAGGGTGGCTGGGCTCTCCCTTAGAGATAGGGTGAGAAGCACTGTCATCTGGGAGGGACACGGAGTAGAACCGCTGCTCTTCTGCATTTAGAGGAGCCGGATGAGGTGGCTCGGGCATCTGGTTAGGATGCCTCCCAACCCAGACACCTCCCTGGGAAGGTGTTCAGGGCCTGTCCAACCGGTAGGAGGCCTCGTGGAAGACCCAGGACATGCTGGAGAGACAGCTGGCCTGGCCTGGGAACGCCTCGACGTCTGCCGGGAAGAGCTGGACGAAGTGGCCGGGGAGAGGGAAGTCTGAGCATTTCTGATTAGACTGCTGCCCCCGCAACCCGACCTCGGAAAAGCGGAAGAAAATGGTTGGATGTCTGGGGTTGCTTTTTTGAGTATCTACTGTTCTCTGATTACTTGCTAATTTTAGTAGAACACCATGAATAATTAAAGGTATGGGAAACAATGTGGTCTATGCAAGATGTCTGTGTGTAAGTAACTTGGCGTGAACGTCTTACATGATGGAGTCCACTGACAGAAGCGGCTAACAGGCTGGATGGGTCACCGTGGCAGCAAAGGCTGTAGGCGGGTTCATGCATGGACATTGGTTTTACCAGTTAGCATCATGCGTAGTCGCAAAGAGGAAAAGAAAATAGAAAAGAGAAAGATCTTCTTCTTTTCCTTTCGGCTTATCCCGTTAGGGGTCGCCACAGCGAATCAATTGCCTCCA